>JAYRCO010000513.1:9792-23584 GCA_037042815.1 Ceratobasidium papillatum
GATAATCACATGTTGCATAAATTAAACGGCTTACCCAGAAAGGAATGAAGGATGCCACAAGAAATGTAATCGCCGTGCAACCACCAAGGATAAGCGAGAGGTTACGGCTAAGACCCATGGTATTTTGATACACTACTGGCGCCTTTCGAAATCGGCCTCGTAAATCAAGAACTTAAGACAGTGTCTGATAGAAGCTACATACCAAGTAATTAATCATGTTTGCACCCCTATGCAAAACTGGATTTTAGCATGGTGTTCTCCATCAAAAACGAGATTACTCACGTAAATTGTTGCATGATATTCACTCCTGCAGCCAGTGCCACGCGCCTAAAGTTCCCCAGCGGACCTGCTTGAAGTAGCTCAGCAAATCCGAATGGCCCGCCTGCACTCTCCCGTTCCAACGACTCTTCAATCTCTCGTGCTCGCTCTTGGATTAGTGCTTCAACCTCGACTGTACGTTGGTCTGGTGGGGCGGCGAGTCGTGCAAGAATGCTTATGGCTTCAGATTTGCGCCCCTGTGACATGAGCCAACGAGGAGTCTCGGGGAGCGTGGCGGCTTGAATGAGAAGAAGCAGTGCGAAGAATGATTGAAAGCCTGATGAAATATATTAGTGACGCTGCCAGCTCAATCGCCAAGATACACATTCGCACCAATGGGTAAACGCCACTGTACAGGTCCATCAACGAACGAAAGTCCATAGTCTAAAAAGTAAGCAACTAGTATGAAGCTTAGCAGGAGTGACAAGAAGGGCTAGCGTATCTACTTACTTACCAGGCCAAGGATAGTTATAGCGCAATTCAATGAAACTAGTGCGCCTCGTATACGACTTTCACAGGTTTCAGACTGGTATACGGGTATAGACGACGCATTGAACCCGTTGCCCTAAAGACCAAGGCCGATGAGTATATGCTCAAGCATCTATTATATCAACCTACAATACCGGTGACTATACGTCCTACAATCAGTTGCGCTCGTGTTGTCGACGATGTTAGGATCGCGGTGCCAACCAACATCGTACTAGCGCCAAGCATGATCATACGCCTTCGACCGAGTTGCTGACCAAACGCAAAGCACATGAGAGACCCCACAGCGCAGCCAATATCGTAAATCGCAACCTGTATTTCATGTTAGTATTATGGAGTATCAGTGCCAGCGGCTGTGTCGCGACTTACAATCGTCCCTTGAGCAGTAGGCGAGGGCGAACCAAAGTCTCTTCCAAACCTGTAATGATAGGTCAGTGAGGTCAAAGTCAAGTGAAGATACTATACATACTGATTGTCGGCACCAATAATTCCAGACATAACGCCTTGATCATAGCCAAGTAGCAAAAATCCTTGACAACAGCACGCTGCATTGCACAAAGGTTCAGATGATTGATCCAGCTAACGCAAGGCGAAATGCACCTGTAATAGCCCAGACAAGTCGATCACCGTAAACTGGAATGATTGGTATCATCTTAAAGCTGGTACTTTAATCTTCCGGTGCTCAGTAGGTCTCTGCGTGGCTTTTGACGAGGGTTCAGTGCTTTATACATGCATAGTTAGGTTTCGAGGCCCTGATGTGAGAGCTCGTGGAACTACACGCCTCTTGGCATTGCTGGGAGATTGGAGCTCACGAAGCATAGCTCAACTTCTGAGAGGGTCGAATAAGGTCAAAGAATAGGTTAAGATGTCATCAGCTGGCCAGACGTCATACTTCATGGCATTCGGATCCCAAAGCGGCGAGAACACAATGTCCCACATTTTTGGGAAACCAGCCCATAGCTGAGGTCTTGGTCCATGAGGGCAAAGCCAAAAGAGTTCAAACTTGGCCTAAACTGTGAAAGAGTTGAAACGACTGACTGAAAGGCCCTGGTACACACTGAGATAGAAGCACGAACTTGATTGTAAAACATAGCCACTGCCGTTCCCAGGTAGATTCGGGGTGTTTTTTTTCGAGCTCGAGACTTCAAGTTAGCGGTTGAAGCTATACGCTGCGTAGACCGGTTTCAGAAAAAGCTCAATACAGTGATATGCTATAAGCAAAACATCAACTAAGTATTTCAGTTTGAACACATTCCTGATCGCACCGATGCAGCTACACAATTGTTCGTCTCTAATTCTTTTCGTGTACGCTGTCTGATCGCCTCTCGACATGTACTATCTTACTCTGACCACCCATAGCATCCTTCTCCTCGTCACTGACACCCTGTACTGCACCAGGGCCAGAAATTCGATCTGAATGTGCCACCACAGTACGACCGCCTGGTGCGCCCCAAACACCTCCAGTAATGCCTCCTTTCTCAAACAAGTGATCAATGTCTTCAAGAGATAAGTTCGCTGTTTCAGGGAAGAAGGCGTATCTAATCACGGTGTTCCGAGTTAAAACAAGACAGATTGGGATGATAGATCAACGTACACAATGGGGACCCAGCACGCGTTGAGTACGGCAAAGATGATAAAAACCCGCCACCCAATGTGAGCAATCGCAGGTGGAGTCATCTCGACGACCGCAAACACACACCTATAACCACCGGCGTCAGTATATCGCGCGTATATGCGCGCCAAATACACTTACATCCAATTCGCAAACGAGCTGATCGCACTGGTATACGCGCGGATTCGGGTGTGGCTAACTTCGGCAGGGTAGAGCCACGGGATTGGCAAAAAGCCGATGCCGAGGAAAATCTGAAACACGAAAACCATGGCGGTTGCGCCATACGCCGCCGATTTGGTTCCTACACTCAGAAGGACTGCGGCGAGAAGGAAGCAAGTGGAAAGTCCAGCGGCAGAAATCATGAGAAGAGGACGTCGACCAAAGCGATCAACGGTCTAGTGATTGGAGTGAGTAACCGAACGTCAGAACAACCATAAAGCAGAAAAGCTTACCCAGAGGGGAATAAACGATGCTATGAGATATGTAATCGCTGTACAACCGCCAAGGATAAGTGACAGATTACGACTCATACCCATTGTATTTTGGTATACGACTGGAGCCTATTCAACCCGGCAACGTTAGTTTTGATAATTCAAACAAAGTAAGCTGCATACCAGATAATTGATCATATTCGCGCCACTGTAAATGATCAGTATTTAGTACGAAGGATTTCAGCGGGGGGAGTAATCATACTGACGTAAATTGTTGCATGACGTTGACGCCACAAGCCAGTAGTACGCGCCTGAAGTTCCCCAATGGCCCTCCTTGCAGCAACTCAGCATATCTGAATGGCCCTCCTGCGCTCTCCCGCTCTAGCGACTCTTCAATCTCGCGCGCGCGTTCTTGAATAAGCGCCTCGACCTCGGGCGTACGTTGGCTTGGCGGAGCAGCAAGTCGCGCAAGGACGTCCATAGCCTCGGCTTTGCGCCCCTGCGACATGAGCCAGCGGGGTGTTTCGGGGAGTGTGGCTGCTTGGATGAGGAGAAGTAGAGCGAATACGGCTTGGAAACCTACCAAGCCAAATCAAATACAAATAAATGCATTAGCCAAGATGTAGTGCCTACCAATGGGTAGACGCCACTGTACGGGGCCATCAACGAATGAAAGCCCATAATCCAAGAAGTAGGCGACTATCACCGGTCTCAACAAGGATAGTCAACAAGCAATTATGCGTACTTACTAACGAGGCCCAAGATGGTGATAGTAGAGTTTAAGCAAACCAAAGCACCTCGCATGCGACCTTCGCAAGTCTCGGATTGGTATACAGGTATAGAAGATGAGTTAAACCCGTTTCCCTAAACGTAAGTGCCGATGAGTACATGGTCATCGTCTCCTAGTTTGACTTACGATTCCAGTTATGACTCGCCCGACGAGGAGCTGTGCTCGAGTTGTTGATGATGTGAGGATCGCAGTACCAACTAGCATAGTACTAGCGCCGAGCATGATCATACGTCTTCGACCGAGCTTTTGGCCGAACGCAAAGCATATGAGTGAGCCAACAGCGCAACCAATGTCGTAAATAGCAACCTATACAGCACCCGCTCTTAGTACTAAGAGCTTGAGGTAGAAAATATATCACCACTCACGATTGTTCCTTGAGCAGTAGGTGAGGGCGAATCAAAGTCTTTACCAAACCTGCGACAGAGACATCAGCACATCTACGATCAAACTCGATCAATTCGTGTTGCTCGTACTGATTTTCTGCACCAACAATTCCAGACATCACACCTTGGTCATAGCCAAGCAGCAAGAACCCTTGGCAGCAGCACGCTACATTCGAGTGAGAATCTCAGCTCGTTGAAATAAGTGCCATAAGATAGGACACACCTGTAATTGCCCAGACAAGCCAGTCGCCATAGACTGGTACAATCGGTATCATTTTACGTTGAATTTTTCTCTCCCTAAATCGGTTTTATTGGATATCTGGTGGGATTTGGGGAGTTGGGTGACTGCCTAGGCTCGAGAGCGGGTGAACAAGACAAGAAAACCCAGGACCCAAGAATCTCAAGGAAGTGTGGCATCTTGTACGCTTTATCGAAGGGGCCGAAGACACACCACAGTTTACGAAGCACAGTTCTGAACGGGATGAAAGAGGTTAAACGGTAGGTCGAGATGCAATTAGCCGGTAGAACGTCATTCTTCTCCGGAGCAGCATCCCAAAGCAGGGAAGATGCAGAGCGTTCGCGGCTCATAAGTTGTACCCAACAGCGGGTTTAGATACACGAGACTAAGATCAGGCAAAGCTATTTCCTGCTTACACCCGAACTCTTGATAGGAAGAAGAGATGGATTCAACAAGCCGAGGATGTGATCGTCGGCCAGTGGAACAAGCGCCAAAGTTGGAAACCGGAGCCGTGGAAGCAGAACGGTCCAGCGGGCCGGCGTTCCGGACAACGATCACTTCCAAAACCTCTGGATAATGCCGACTCGAAGCTCTCAAAAGAGGCGTAACCAGCCAAACTATTATCCGCTCATTGAATTCGACCACGCCCACCATCATGCCTTTCCCAACAATTACTGAGATTAAAACTTTCGTCGTTCCCGGTGTGAGTGAACTTTGAACAAGTACCGTCAACCGGTCGAGTACTTACAATCAGAGTCGTCTTTAGGAGGGAGAGGGTGGTGACTACCACTCGCAAAAGGCTGGCCATTGGATTATTGGCCAAATATCCAACCCAATGTCTCGCTATGAGCAGTACAAGATGTCGCGCGTTTCGTGGGGGATCAACGTCTTGGGCAGGTATGTATACACATTTACACATATATTGACAGATCTAACGTACTTGAAGCTTCTGCGTCCAAGTTACCGCCTCTGATGGTACTACGGGTTTTGCGACCGGCATGGGTGGTCCCCCATCATGCTGGCTCGTCGAGCAACACTTCAAGCGTTTCCTACAAGGCGCCGACCCGCGTGATACCAGCTTGCTTTCGGACCAGATGCTCCGCGCATCCATGTACTACGGCCGCAAAGGACTCGTTGTTGCGACGATCTCAGTAATAGACCTTGCTCTATGGGATCTCGTTGGTAAGATCCGCAAAGAGCCGGTATACAAGGTACGGCAAATTTGAATCGGATGAAAGACTTGGCGAATTCACGGCTTGCTATTCTTGTTCGTAGATGATTGGAGGCCGAACGCGCGACCATCTGTCATTCTACTGCACCGGCCCGCTACCCGCTGAGGCGAAACGACTTGGATTCTGGGGAGGCAAGGTCCCTCTAACATGGGGGCCTGCCGACGGACAGGAAGGGATGCGAAAGAACTTTGAGGAGCTCAAGAAACATCGAGACTCGTGAGTGTTATGCCGCTAAATCCGCTCCGCACCGGCATACTGATCCGGTATCTTTCAGTGTGTAAGTATGTTGTCGAGTGTGATTCAACAGAATTTGACTTTTTCAATAGCGGTCCGGACTTTCCTATCATGGTGGATTGCTACATGAGCCTGACGGTACGCTCGATCCAGTTCTCATATAATTGAGTAATCGAATTAATGCGCTAAACAGGTGCAATATGCTATCGAACTCGCCACTATGTGCCTTCCTCTTAATATTACTTGGTGGGAGGAAGTCCTACACCCTGACGCCGAGGGTTACGAGAAGCTCAAGACTGCCTTGCCCCAGCTTAAATGGACTACTGGAGAGGTCCGCATACACCTATTTTACTCATAATAAGCCTATTGACTAACATTTTCTTAGCATGAGTATACTCGATATGGTTTCAAGAAGCTCCTAGACACCAAGTCAATCGATATTATCCAACCCGACATCATGTGGTGTGGTGGGCTCACCGAACTCTTGCGTATCACTTCCCTCGCTTCTGCCTACGATGTCGATGTTGTATGTCATGGTAGTGGTCCGTACAGCTACCACTTTGCCGTCAGCCAGTCAAACACTCCTTTCACCGAGGTAAGCTGGATTCGATCTCTTCTTGGCGATCCATGTCTAAACTTTCTTTTCATCCAGATCATCTGCAACGCTCCTGACGGCAAGTCAGTCAAGCCTGTATTCGGCAACCTGTTCTTGAACGAGGTTATGCCTATAAACGGGCGCATTGAGCTTGAGAAGCTCGACGCGCCTGGGTTCGGGCTGGAACTAAATCCGGCGGCGAGGTTGATTGACGGCTCTAGATTGTTAATGCCGGATCCCGAGAAGCCACTAGGAGCCGCAGATAAGTAATCTGGCTGGGACACATAGGCGTGTACGAGGGGGGGGGGTATGTAAAAAATTAAAGTATGATGAATATGCTCAGTCCATGTACGGTCATGTTAGCGAACATATGGCTCATAGTTAAGCGTACACATAGTAATGTTCAGCGAGAGCTGAAGATGGTTTGAACGAACCAGACTTTCAAAGTATTGCCAGGTTTATGACCCAAAGCATTCACGAGGAATTGAACCACCAGCCCAAGACCTTGAGCTTATTTTACGCATGAGGTGCTTTCTAGACATCCACCTATGTGCTAACTAGTAATATTACATGGGCAGCGTTATGAATGCTCGTTTATGACCTATTTACTTTACTCGTACAAAAAATTGCGCATACACCCATCGTTATCCTAGAAGTAACGGGCGGCGAGCACATCCAACTGACAAATATATTTGCTAGAGTTTAAGCTACACATTCCGAGCATACCAGCTTCGTATCTAGTGGCATTGTTTTGGAGATCGCCTGATTATGCCCACATTTAATGAACTTATTTGTTGACTGAACTAACATGTTCGACTGATAAAGGTTTACTACCGCATGCTATTAAGTCGAGCCAACTGATGCATGTTCCGCCCAATGAAAATACAAAACACCTTAATCTCCAACCGAGCATCAGTGTGACAAACGTCCTGCTCACAGCAGGGGCTGATCAAGGCTGTCTGTGATGGTAGCAGAATTAAACGTATTGATAACACAGTCAATGACCCCATCCGCTATTTAGATACAATATGGAAAGCTATTGAGAACGAAACATAAGAAAAAACAGAAAGCAAAATGCATTAAAGAAGAATGAAGATTTTTAAGCCGGGGGAGCAATCCCAGCGAGGAGACCGAGAGTGCCAGTGAGGCTACCGAATATTCCGTCAAGGACGGTTACAAGAGTGTTTTGGAGGATGGCCAACACCGGCGCAACAATAGCTTTGACCTGCTGTACGATATTAAGTGCAGCGTCGAGTCCTGCGATTTGGGACCTAAGAAAACAATGATGAACATATGCATGATACGTAAATAACGCGAGACTTACTTGATCTCCTGGACCTGAGCTTGAAGGGAGTTCAAAGCGGCAGCTCCCTTCGCAGTAGCTAAAATTTCATCCACGACCTAGTGTTCGAATCAGCAATTGAATTATATGATACAAGACGCAGACTTACAGTGAGCATGGTGGCCATGTTATTGCCCAATGCGTCTGGGGTGAGCTTAACCCCGTTGACGTCAGCCAATAGAGAATCAGTGTTGACACCCGCAGCCTCTAACTTATTGGTAACCCCGTTTATGATAGGGGCAATCTGATTCAACAGCGGGCCCAGCCCGGTAGCCGCAATGTCAGTAGGATTATTGACAATATTTGCTATTCTTCAGTGTTAGACAACCCGATTCTAGGAAGACATCAAGTACTGCTCACCGACTCGAGTCTTGATATCTCTAAGAGTAGCTGTTCCGGTAGCGATCAAGCCAGGGAGTGTGGAGTCCAGGCGACGCTCAACACCGCCTGGGACATCAAGCTCCGCCACGACAGCAATAGGAGCAGCGCCAACGCCGATAGCAATTGGAGCAGCGAACATTTTGGCGACAGAGCCAAATGAGAGTGCAGCGATAGCAATACGAGTGAAGAACATTTTGGTACGAGCGAGATTTAGAACGAGTGTGGTAGGAGATGGAATAGAGATTGTGTGTGAGAGAGGTGAAAGCAATCGACGAGAGGAGAGTTTGTTATCTGGCAAAGACAAGGGCAGGCCGCCTTTTATAGCATCCTCTTCAAGCAACGTCTTCGCAAGCTCAGGAGTTTGTCGCATTGAAAGAATTCGTCATTGACCAATCAGACACTTTTTCGTACTGGTTGCCATATTCAATCGCGTTCTGGCGCGCTCGAATGCCAAGTCGCGCTCCACTTGGACAGCTTCTCCACTTCTCGCGCCTCGTCGAGACGCCACGACGCGCACAGAAGGTTACCTGTTTTCATTCTCGTGAAGTCGAATCAAGTAAAAGAAGAGCTGCGTAGCGACGCTCGCGCTTCGAAGCATGACAGCAGGGTGGCGCGAAACAAATCTGGGGTCCCAGATCAAAGTTATCGTCAAAAAGTCTAATTCAGAATGAAATCATTGTGGTTGCGTCATAAGCACGTGACCGTTCCCCCCTACGAAGCCCAACATATAGCATTCGAGATTAATGTGAGCTAAAAACAAAACAAAGTTATGAGTATTCAAACCGTGCATACTAGAGGGCAATTATTCCATAAGACGAGGTGGCCCCACCTACTGCAGTAGTAACGAGCATGTTACGTGAGCCCAGACCGGGGCATCAATAAACCACAGCGCTTTATTGACGGGGAAGGTATAACACATATTGTATTCACATCACTTGTGTTATTTTATGTGTCTAATTTAATTTGTGGACTAGATTGAGAGCATTTGTCTTCAAACGGATAGACAAGATCGCGCATTCAAAAACGAACAGACGTATTTTCTCGGTTCGAAACTGGTGAGCGGATTGGTATGAGCCCACTTGATGAGGCGTATATATTCATGGATACCCACTTGGCGACAATGCCTTGTGGTAATAATGTGTCGGCACCGAATGCAACCAATGGTAATGTTAGAAAAGCGTTTGTGCTTGAGTTACGCATACACCGACTAAACTCGTCGTTTTTCGATCAAGGCTCAAAAATTGGTGATGAAGCTCTGGCAGTGTTGGGTACTCGCTACTCGGGGCCGGGGCAAGCATTTCGTGTATACCTTGGGACCTGAGGACATTTTGCTAGCACCTCGCCGAGCAAACTCCAGAGACATCTTGAAGTCCAATTTTCATGAGCAATGTGCAAAAGTTATACTACCGAAGTATTTTCTGCAAACAGTCTCCCAGAAGTGGCACACGAGGAAAGCAGGGTTGATTTCCACCGAAGAAATAAATGATATGTATTAAAGAAAGCAGAGTATTAATGGGCATATAGCAACTCAAGACAAGCTAAAGTAACGACAGAATGCTCATCAAGACATCGCGAATTACGAGCCGAATGGAGTCAGCAGTTTGCAAAGGTTAGAACGTGTTTGAGTACGAGGTAGCACTCTTCGGCGCCGTAGAGGGAACACAGGATTCACCCGAGACCTCAAAGCCGGAGTGGCAGGACTCGATCTCGCAGCGTCCAGTGTCGCAGGAGACCTTGTCGACGTTGGGGATCGCAGTGCAGTCGCGACCGGTGAATTTATCGCTCTCCATACCCTCAGGAGCGACACATCCACCACACGAGTCGGTAGTGGTCATGACGTCCAGGCACTCGCGACCACTGATACCAGACCAGACCGGACAGCTCTGGAAGCCAGGAGCGCATGCAGCGAAGACGGGCTGGGCACGACGAGACGGTTGAGGACCGCAGCTCGACGAGCCGGGGCTGCTAGTCGAGCCAGCGGGGCAAGGAGAGCAGTTGTCACCGTTGGAGAACGTGTTGCGCGGGCAGGTGACGCAGGTCTGGCCGTTGGACGAAGGAACGGAGCCACTGGGGCAGATAATGCGGGACTGGAGATCAGAGTTGCGATTGTGGGTCCGAGATCGAAGATGAGCGTCGCGAGCTCCGCTAGAAAAGATCGCAAAAGAAAATCAGCTGAGAGTAGACTGGTGATTGGATTGTCTTACAACTGGCGAGCGGCGGCATGGGTTGCAGCAGCTATGCCTGCAAACGCAGAAATAACAATGAAGCGCATGATGCGTGTGTAGTAAAGAACGAGGGGGGGGGGGGGCAAAGACTGACGGGAGGCCAAACACAAGAGCGAGATAAGAGTCGCGAGGAGCAATCAAACAGGATTTTCCTGCAGCCAGGGCACATTGTTTGCGTCTCAAGCACAAGAGATACGCGCCTGGTCTCGATTTGTAACTTACTGGGACTTTGTATTCAGACAGCTGTCAAACACATGCTCCTAATCACCTGCTGCGGCTTCTCACAGTCAAAAATGGCAGATTAAAATCAGCGATTTAGCCCCAGAAACTCATGGAATCATTGGCTCCACTCACAATCTAGTCTTTTTTTAGACTGACAGCGATGGTATCATCCCGGAATTCCAGGTTTTCCAGACACTTTTGGCAGCTTCGCAAAGGATGTAGCTTTCTATTGTTTTATTTTTGGCTATTGATGTCGCAAGTCGCCACCAGTTGAGACTCGCATAATGCCCCCAGTATTGTTGCATGTGTTCGGGGTAGGACTGACCCAAGCGGCTATGTATCACGTACAAGAGCTATTGGGCTCTATGATTTATGAGCAAGCTCAACTTGAAACGAAATACAATTCTTGCGTGTAACGTATAAGGCACGCTCAGATGACGACCCGTTCAAGGTTGGTTTCAAGCGAGTTAGCGCATGGATTGCAAGAGTTCAAATTCAGCCGGTCAAGCAAGTAATTTCGGGGTGGCTACACCAGCCAGAGTATACTCACGAATATTGATTTACGCAGCTTCATATAATTTGATTCAGCCGATAGGTTCCGTTCAGGAACAGTAGTAATGAAAGCCAAAAGAGTGACTTGACCTAATTGCCCAGTGCAGCGATAATAACAAATATAGGCTGAACTCGGCGGTGGGGACACGAAGATTCAAAGCAGTCACTACGTCTACGATCGAAGCGGTGTTTGAGGCGGCCGTAGCTCTTTCATTGGAGGTAGGTAATTGTTTCACCAGAAACCTTGCGGCTGGAACACGAGCATTTAAGTACTCATGGGCAAGTTTGAGTTGCTCGTACTAGGCTGCAACCTCGAAGGTAAAATGCGCATATACCTACCAAATTCGGTTATCACCAGCCAATACTAGTATATTATTTAGTGATAAACGTTTAGTTGACCTTAACAGGCTGACGTACCAAAGATGTAACCCAGCTAGTCGTTGACTTAACAATTACGTGCCTAAACATTGTAATTCGATGAGCTATTCGATACTTGAACTCTTCGATCACACTGTTGAGACACTGGTAAAAACGAGAACAAAATATTTGAGCTTTATTTTAAAGTCGACAATCGAGAATGCTAGTGAGATACATTGTAGAGAGGTATCGAACAAAACTGTAAAAATAGGCTAAGTAAAGGACACTTGAGCAACGCTTCATTTTAAATGGTTATCACTCCATCAAGAATGCCGGCAAGGATGTCGCCAAGGGTAGCAAAAAGGAGAGCCAAGATATGGTCAACGATAGCAAGAACGTCTGGCAGAGCAAGAAGAAGTGCGCTTTTAAAAGTAGCGAGTTCTGTCCTAGAATCGCGCGAAAGTCATTAGCGCAAAAACAAGGTTTAAGAGCATAGCATTTACTTAATATCATTGAGCTCAGCCTCAACCGTATTCAAGGCATGGAGCTCCTTGACTGAACTTAACGCGCTGTCTAGGACCTGAAAAAAAAGGGTAAGTCGATGGACGAGAGAACAAACAATACAGAAAAAAAACCCACTGTAAGCATTTCAGAAACTTTAGAGCCAACCTCTTCAATAGAAAGCTTAGTAACGCCATCAGCGGCGAGCAAGAGCGAATCCTTGACGCCGGCAACTTGTGTCTTTTGAGTAAGAGCTTTTACCTCAGCGATAAGAGGCAACAAAGTCGAGCCTAGCTTGGCGTTGACGGCATCAACAGCATCCTTCTTCAAGCCATCTATCAAAAAGAACATGTCAGATCGTAGCATACACTCAGCAACTGCTGGGTCGCTCACCAATCTCAGCTCCGACAGCATCAATGGTGGCAGTTGCCTGGTCCACCATGACGGAAAACGGTAAATCGAGGCGACGCTCCATACCGCTTGGGACATCAAACTCCACGACGGCAGCGGCAGGGGGAGCGGCAAGACCGATAGCAACCGGAGCAGCGAACACTTTGACGACGGAACCGAGCGAGAGAGCAGCGATGGCAAGGCGAGTGAAGAACATGGTGTTACGAGTAGAGTGGGATTGGAACGAGTGTGGTGTGAGATGTTAGAGAGAGTGTGTGTGGAAGATTGAGAAGAGGAGAGTTTGTTATCCGACAAGGACGAGAGCAGGCCGTGTTTTATAGCATCCTCCTCAAGCGACGACGTCTTCGCAATCTCAGGAGTTTGTCGCATCGAAAGAACTCGTCGCCGACCAATCAAACACTTTTTCGTACTGGTTACCAGATTCAGTAGGGTTCTGGCGCACGCGAGTGTCAAGTCGCGCTCCACTTGGACGTCTTCTCAGCTTCTCGCGCCTCGTCAAGACGTCATGACGCGCACCCAAGGTTACTTGTATAATATATGTTCATCCCCGCAAAGTCGAATCAATGAGAAGAAGAATCGTCAAGCGACGCTCTTCCGCCGAAGCACGGCTATGAGATGATACAAAACAAACCTAGGGTCCAAGATTCAGCTTGTGTCAAGATGTTTAATTAACATAGAATCGCGACACTTCTCATTGCGTCATAGACACGTGACCGTTCCCGTCAAACCCGTTGAGCGTGTATCATCGCGGTAAAGGCCAGCCAATTTTACTTGCCAGCTCTTAATTGTCAACTCGCGGTGTGAAAGAAAGCCCCAAACTATCATTGAGCCGACAAGAGTTTCTAGCATACGATGTATTACCATCGAGCGGGCCTCGATGGTTTGGAAAAGGTTCTTACTGGCGGACAAATAACGCGCATACAGACGCTGAAGTTGTTAATCTTGAAACAAGGCTCGTTTTCGGATTGTCAATTGTGAGTGACGTTGGTGAACTGCCATCCGTTCGCAAAGCATACAGATGGTCAACTTGTTTGACGGGCAGACTACTCATGAGAGTTATGAAAGAAGAAACCGCAAAGTTTTATTATCAAAGAATATCTATCCCAGCCAACAGTCTCCAAGAAACAACACGCAAAGAAAGAAAAAAACGCGGTTCATTGCCACTGTAGAAAAGAAGAAAAGTCCACATCGCACCACAGAAAAAAAGGATATCTGTACCAAAAACCAAGTCCGACCCAATCACACAAGCTAAAAGAAACGACAGAAATCGCTCATCGAGACATCACCAGTCGTGAGCCAACCAAAATCAAGAGTCCGTCAAGATCAGAACGAGTCGTGGCGGGCGTGCAAGCTACGCTTCGAGTGGGAGGTAGCGTTCTTCGAACCGGAAGAGGAGACGCAAGAGCCGTTGTAGGATTCGTAACCGGAGCGGCAGCTCTCGATCTGGCACTTGCCGGCCTTGCAGCCAACCTTGTCGACGTT
>JAYRCO010000514.1:0-23560 GCA_037042815.1 Ceratobasidium papillatum
GCTCCATTCTGCGGTACGTTCAACCGCCCAGCTAGCAAAAACTCCAATAACCACCCAGGAATCGCCATCTCGAGCGCCTCGACGTCTACCCCAAGTGTTCCAGTCGACCCAGCAAACACGGCCATCCACCCAGACGCATCCGCCGTCGCTTCAGAGATCGTAACGGCCGTGTTGGGCGGGAAGGATATCGGCGGGACTTCGTGTGGATGTGGAGGCGTGAGCGGGTTGGAAAGAAGAGAGGAGAGGAGGTTTAGGTGTTTGGTGTGTTCCTTTATCCAAAATGAGTATAGTGTGCAGACATGTCAACGCAAACGTACCGGGTCTTTATCTTCTTCTACTCCAGCTTCCCCACCAGCGGTAGCCGCATCTGTGCCAGTTGCTCCACCCAACGCCGTCCCGCCAGGCGTAGCAGCCCCACGTTTACCCGTCTTGCCCAAATTCTTCAGTCGGCCCATAAGACCACCGCCTCCAGGTGTAACCGGATTCCCTGGCATAGCAGCCATTGGGTTTCCAGGTGTGACAGCGTCCATATCTTTCTCTTTCCCAGCTTTAAAGGACGAAAAATAGTCCCCCTGTCCGATCCCTGGTCCGATGGTGCTCACGGTACTCGGAGCGTCTGGACCTGTCGCACCTGGCGTTTGGAATTCTCTGATAGGAGACAAAACATTTAGGTTTGGAGCTGGAGTATTCAGGAGTTCGTTCTCGGGGAGGATTGCGGGGGACATCATTGGTGCAAGAGTCGCTGATCCGAGCCCAGAACCTAACCCATCATTGAATCTATGCTCATATTATTGACTAAAACGGAAGACGTACCAGACGGAGTCATCAATCCCAGACCGAGACCAAACCCGCCCATGCTAGCTTCAGATGCTGAACGCGCACGCGTCGGTAGGGGGATATGCATCGGTCGACCGCGGGGTGTACGTACGAGCGGACTCGGAGGTGGCAATCCTACACAAACACGCATCTTTCAATATCTGCCCTCTTCAGAACTGCAGCTATCGCTTGACTCACCTCCAAGCGACATAGGAGTTCTAGGAGAGCCGGGAATAGAGTTGATCCCGTCCTCTGGTGCGGTTGCCTGGCCTTCTGACACGGACGGCAGGGTGGGTATAGCTGAAGGAAGAGGTAGAGCCGATGCGTTTGCGCGGGGTGTAGGCGCTCCGAGTTCGGTGCTTAGTGCGAGTTCTGCGCGTGTAAAGTCTGTTTAGATATAACATTAGTGGATGACAGACGAGGCGGGTATGAGAGGACGCACCTGCAAACAAGTTCCCAAGCACCCACTTGCCCAAGTTCACTATTTGACCATCCAATCAACTCCCTCTCCAGGAATAGAAGAAAAGAAAAACTCACATCGGTGCTCCTCCCCACCTTCGGTCTCCAACCCCTTGACATCCAACCACTCGATCTCATCCGCATACACCTCGGCATCAAAACACTTCGGCTCGATCAAATGAACAGTCAAGTCTCCAACCCGAGTATCGACGCTCGCCCAAGCAGGTGTCATAGCCTCGCCTTCAATCCGATCTCTCACCAAGTCCAGAGCCTCGCGCGGACTAATCTTTTGTCCTCCTCCAGACGTAGGCTGGTCAAACGTAAACACACCTCGACAAATACCTCTCACGACGTCCCAGATGGCGACTTCACCCCTCGTATCCACGCTCAACGCATGGATTCGGTCGTTTAAGACTACGCTCCGGACTAGACCATAGCTTCCGGCAATGTCGTCTGCAGGTTCGATAGAGAGTGGGATGACATTGGAGTCTGATACGTCTGACGCTATCGGTAGTGTACTTGGGTTCGGCCCGGGCCCGATCGGAGATGTGACGAGCGGGAGGTTCGTGTTTGTGTTGTTCAAAGGTGGAGCACCTGGAGAGGAGGACGAAAGCAGCGGCAGAGAGTTGGTATGGTTCAATGGTGGGGCGGTAAACATCCCCGCTCCACCTACAGGCAAACCGAAAAAGCCAGAGCCCATCGCGAGGTCCTCACGATGCACGTTGCGATGCACAGATACGCCTGAATGAGAGTACAAGGTGGCTGTTTCGGGATCTCGTGCTGCACGGAGTTGATATGGGTTTGGAGAAGCTAATCGGACGAGGGATGTATACGGGACAGGCGCAGTTTCGGCTTGACCAGGAGCGAATCGGGGAAGTCGAGCGGGTATATAAACAAACGTTGGTTCGATCTCCACAGGAGGAGGAGCCTGAGATGAGTCGTGCCTCGATATATCAATAGAGACGCGCTTTCGCCCAGCTCCCGAATTGGTGTGGATCATGGCCGAGGGAGGAGGGCTGGCATGAGAAGGCGAAGGTTTTGTGCCAGGCGAGTTCTTTGGTCCAGGAGAGCCCATTCTAGGTGGAGGAGAACCAACTCTCTGAGGCGTACTGGACCCGCCAGATTTCGCCCTGGATCCCCAATTATTTACGATCCCACTTGTAGCCCCGACTCCTCTCCATCGCTGTACACTCGAATCTCCACTGGCGGCCCAGACCCAGGTGTCGTCCATTGCGGTGAGAGCAGTAATACCACGGTTCGTTTCGTGTCTACACAGGTTAATAATTCGGATGAGCAAAGTAAGAATAGAGAGTTGACGAGTAGAAACAAGACAGACGTACCCATTCGTACCCTCCCTCTCTCCGCCAGCCCGTCCGAGGACAACGCAGAATGCATCACTCAGCTCCATCTCGTTCTCCTTGCTCAGTGTACCCGCAATCGATTGTCTCCCTCCTCCGCCTGCCAATCTAGTATAAGGGACAGGCTGAGTGACATCAAACCGACAGATCCATCCTGCGCGATCGCCCGAAAAGAACGTATGAAGCTGTGGATGTGTGGAGTGAAGAGCCCAGACAGAGTCTGCGTGTACAGAGAATGTGTGTATGCATCGGCGCATAGGGAGAGACCAAAGTTTTATAGATGCTGTTACCAATACAGACTTCAGTATCCATACTCAAATAGAAAGAAAGGGAACGTACCGTCCGAGGAACCCGTCAAGACCTATCCCTCACGTACATTAATTAATAATCTCAAGCAAAGAGAGAAGGAACTCACGTATCTACCATCCTCACTAACCAACAATGCCCGTATGTTGTCCGTATGCCCTCGAAGTGCGCTTATACACCTCGGCTCTCCTCCATTCAACCCAATGCGGGGATCCCAAACCCGAACAACACGTTCTGGTCCACCAGCTGCGACGATCGTCCCGGCCGGGTCTGTTGCAACTGCGTAGATGGAGGATTTGGGATCTGCGTCTCCCAAGGAGAGTGTCGTAAGCTCTGGGGCGGAAGGGGAGGAAGGAGCAAAAGCACGAGAGATGTCCCAGAGTTTCACAGTCCGATCAAATGAGCCAGAAGCAACAAAGCGCGGACCAGGCGCGTAAGCGAGACAACGTACGTAGTCGGTATGTGTGCCTAGGATGTTGGGCGCGTCTGTCGTGTGAGGGTTGTATGTTCGGAGTGTGCCATCTGAAGAGGCTGATACAACTACATGTATAGGTTAGATAAGAGAAATGAGGAGATTGGGAGGAGAGACGTACCAGTCTGGTTCATGTTGCATAGAACAATATCATTTATCCAGTCCGTATGGAGCTGAACCGACTGCCGAAACTGAGCAGGCTTGAGCTCGTCACTCGCAGCCTCCCATCGATGTTCATATGCCCATCCTCCCTCATCCACCGGCGGCCGTGCCTTTTTCTGTCTTGGAGGTCGAATAATCCCATCCAATCCGTCTCCCGAATCCTCATCGTCGGAGTCATCAGAGTCCTCGCTATCGTCCCACCCAGTCAATGCCTCCCAGTGCCTCTTTTTCTCTCGTACTCGTGTCGGACGACGCCGCATAGCAACGTTCAGCTCCCACGCAGCGACAAGCCCATCTCTGCCAGACGTATACAATATCCCTTCAGGTGTGGGTCGATCAACAAGTTGAGTGCTGGTATCAAGTGCAAGAGCCGATACAGCCAACCGATGTTGTGGATGACTTGCTCGCAGGACACTTCTCTGAGGTTCACGTTGGTCAGGAGCTGGGATAAGTAGAGGTGTAGTTTGGCCGTTGCGTGCTGCTCCTGGATGCGGAAGAGCTAGTTGAGGTGGGGGTTCCTGTGGTGCGGGTATCACGTACGAGATCCGGCGGGCTGGCATCCTTGTTGTGGTGGTTGAGCACAAGATGCGCGCCGGCGGCAACTGCACATGATCTCCGCCCTGAGCATCATGATCAGGCACGCCACTAAATCCAGATTAATCGCCGATTTATCTGTCTCCCCACAGGTTCAGCATTCCCCGCATAGATCTTCATGATTTTTCAGCTTACCACCCAAGTCAGTAGGATGCAATCTACTTCTTCTTGTTTCTGTTGTCTCTTTAATATCGTTACCCAGAAAAAAGTATCGTATATCGAACACAACGGCAGTATAGAATACATCCCAGGAAAACTAGATGTAATCAATACAGTCAAGTGGCACTTCCAAAGACCAGAAATTACAACAAAACACATGAACCAAAACTAAAACAAAACGTACTAGTCACCCAAAGCCAGTCCGAGAGATCGTCCAGAATCTTCCCTCCCACTTCATCCAAGTACCGAGAACCCTCCAAAGTCCAAAAACGCCTCTTCAAGCGCAAGCTTGCGAACCACGAGGGCTTCGACGATAATCACTTCGTCAGATTCAGGAACGACGGGGACCGATTCGAACGGTACGACTATATCCGATCCAGCCACGTCATCCGCCTCGATAGCGTCCACTACCACCACTTCTGGAACAATAATCTCGGGCACACCCAATCCAGCTGGAACCATATTCGAAACGACCACCTCGTCGATCAAATCGTTCGGTACGGTTCCCAGCAACGGGCTAGTTGCGATCGTATACGCGGCATTCACGGTCCTCTTCACTTCTCTCCTGATCCGCTTGTGCTCGGCCTTTTGAGCGAGCTTTGCCCGTCGGTTGTTTGACGACTTGGTCTTTATCGGTTTGAGGTACGAATCCTTGATATAGTTATGTGACGATGGGGGTGTTGACCCAGGACTGTCTAGCTCCAACGAAAACGGCTCAAACTCTTCGCTCTCCCCCGATCCCGACCCAGGAGTCACTGGACTGACTTTTCCATTTGCGTCCACACCCTCAATCACACCCTTCGGCACCACAATCTCCTTTGCAATAACAACCGTCGCGCCCAACTCTCCCGCCATCCTCTCCAGCGCATCCAGACTCTTTTCCATGTCTTTTCTAGAAAGGCCAACGAGCTGGCCGTCGTCTCCTACGCCAATTTCGTACAATGCCTGACCTCCACCTTCGAGTAACCGCCATTTCAGCTGTGTGATCAGCCGAGTTAGGCGTTCAGGAGAGGGTGAGAGTTTGAGTTTGTATTCAACGTTGCCCTATGCGCAGATAAATGAGACAGAATAGACAGAAGAAAAGGGCTGAACATACCTCCTCGATTTCCGGTACAAGTCTAGGCACTTCACATCCCAATCGCCGCGTAAGCTCAGCCTCGATGTCTGAACTGCTCACGCTCGACTCGAAGCTCCCGACAGAAGGGGAGCTCGAGAACGCCTCCCATGGCGAGGACAGGCGCGGAGGCGAGTCTGTATCGTCTTCACCAAACATGTATCCGATTCAACTTTAGGCAAGGTATGTGAACAGTAATAAAGCGATTGACGTGGTCCCAACCAACCCAAAATCAAAGTACCCCAAAGCTCTAGTTTATATACGTATATTCGTTTATTGATAAAGCAGGTTTATATTCGCGGGATCATCGTGTGGGGATAGAATAGTAGTGATCGTCGTCGTGGTAAGGAGCGGGGCTTGTGAGTTGGCGTCGCCGATCCAGGGGCGAGTCATTCGCAACGTCACGTGGGAGGATGACTTGTCAGCATAGCCACGGAGGTTTGTGGCGCCCGTGTGGCTATGGTACACTGCATTTCGATTTACCGGATATTTCTACGCTTATTCATTTCAAAGCTACAAGCATTTTCTATACCGCCTTAAGCTCGTGATATGGCAGAGACTCGATATGACCTTTTGACGTTTGCAAATCAATACAGTGATCATGGCTTTATCTCCGCGTCCTACTGACTCGGTACTGTGTATAACAAGTTCTGGATTGACATAGCAAGACGCTCGACTCATTTTCTTATTCAGTGTGGGACTGATTAGCTGAAAGAAGTTCCAAAAAAATACGACTTCTTTTCGTTGGAGTAGGTATACTACATAGATCGCAGTTGACTTCGACACACTCCATACTACTCCATAGCTTATCCCTCCGTCTCCTTGGGCTCTTCATCATCTAGCTGGCATGTTCCGAGGATGTTCCCAATCACCCCATCCTTTTTTGCACATTTAAACCCTGAGATAGATCATATTAATACATATAGCCTCAGAATTGCCAGCAAGAGCTGGCACATAGTCCGTAGAACTGTGAAGCAGCTTACCTTCTGCGCACGGCGTCGTGGCTAGGTATACATGACTCTTGTATAAATCCTTGCCTTGGTGCAATTGGCAGCTCTAAAATGGCAGGCTCTCAGTCCCGCCCAACCTGTCATATCTATCGAAACCTACTTCATCCAGTTGCTCTAACATCCAGCGAGACGAGGCATAGTTAGCTACAGATAAATGATTTTTTAAAGGACTTACTAAGCGCTCTACACATACCCACTACGCTGGTCACCCCTCCAACCTTAATACACGCCTCATCTAAATTATTAGTCGTTGCTGTCAGCATTGCTCTATATCATACAGGTACTGAGTCTATATACCCTCAGCGCATTTAGTCTCGTCAGTGTAGCATGTCTGAACTTGTTTCAGTGGCTATCGCACACACAAGCCAAACCCGATACTCACTAAACCGCGACTCTGCTGCAGCGGCGTGGACGACACTCTAAGTGACATCAACACGGCCGTTGCTATCGTCAATTGTACTACTCGCATATTGCGTTAGAGTCAAAGATGAGATGAAAGTTTAACTGATGAGGGATGCAGAGGTATTGCAGGTTTCTGGTTGGCTTATATAGGTCGGCGCCGACTTCAGATCATTAACAAACACTGACAACCATATGCATTCCCGAGTAGTGCGTGCAGCAGGTTTCTGAAATTTCAAGGCTGGATCTAGATGCGAACTAACCACTCGACGAACGGCGATGACACAATAAACTCCACATCCCGTAGATTCGGAAGCTTCGGTCCGATGGTAAAGACAAGCTAGATTAGGTGGCACTGAGGCGAACCAGCAGTTATACGCAATCTTTGCCGCATAAAGCTGAGAAACGACGCTCATCAGCGCCACATAACCTGTAGATCAAGCCACCAGTTACAAGCAGTTGAGTAGCTCTCAAGCATATGGTGCAGATCATCGTTCGATAAAGTCAGAATACTATTAAAGCGTGCATACTAATAACATTGACGTGATAGATTAGGGGTCTGTGAAGCGGAATGAGCCGGTTGCCTTTAATCTCTACCATATCTGGTCTATGAGTGGTTTGTATGCCAGTGTGTGAGCGCTGCACAACTAATCGTAAAATGTCAATAAGGCAAGGTGAGATCAGAAATTGAACTCTTTAGCGGCATGCGCCGCCTCGACAGTGGACTCGGGCATCACAGGATCCCCCCCCCCCGTCCAGTGCAAGACGTATTTGTGTTCCGAGGTCTAGAGTTACCTGCAAAATCAATCAAATAAAACCCTGATTGAGGAAGATCGAACCATAGAACCGCATCGGTCGAGTTAATAAATGCAGCAATTCAGTATTCGAGAGAGCAATACAAGGGCTATCGAACGCATACAGCCACGGTAAACCTCGACGCTCTACATCTGAGACGCGTTTGATATTTCGGAGTGCGGTAGGCGTGTATGCGCGCTAAAGAGGGTGCATGCACCAGTTGGCCACGTAGGCCTGCACCAATTCGGCGACTCGAAGGATCTCGTGCTCCATAAATGGCTATATTGCACTTCACAATTCGCATCGATTAGTGCCACTTCGTGCATCAGTGGTCAATCGTGGAGTGCGCATACATGCACTTCATGACACATTCTTGTTACCTGGGCCGTAAAATCGCCTACCTAATATAGACATAACTGCGAGGGGGGAAGAGTCATGAACACGCCATGTTGGCGTTGCGGGTCTGTGCGCAATCCTGAGTGGTTTCAGTTAAAAGAGAGGCACTATTGAATCACACTCTCCATTCTACCACATACTTCGCTTTGGTTCTGCGTCTGCGTTGTTCAACTCGACCTCTCTCACTCTCCATTGATATTCGACTCTATCTCCGCAAGCATGGCTAGCAAATTATACGTCGGTCAGTACACATCGTCCCCAGTCATCTATGAAGCCAGATGACCTAAATTACTTTCCTAATCGTCAATCGACCCACACTGGCACAGGTAACCTATCTTGGAGCACCACAGACGAGACACTTCGTCAGGTTCGCCTCTTTTCTTTTTTTACTCTTGCGTCTCGCTTCCCTCCTAATCAACACCGCTTATCAACTAGGCCTTTTTGGACTACGGCAGTGTGCTTGATGTAAAATCCTCAATTCTCATTGTCTACCCATCCTTTGATACTTTAGTAGTCCATTGTGATGCGTGACCGCGACACGAACAGGTCGCGCGGCTTTGGGTTCGTCACTATGAGCTCCGATTCAGAAGCCGACGCAGCTATTGCCGGGTGCGTTCTATCTTCTCCTCCCTAATAGTATAAGTCTGACCGACTCTTGTTATAGAATGAACGAACAAGATCTCGATGGTCGTCGCATTCGTGTCAACAAAGCCAACACAAAGCCCTCCGAGTGAGGAGGAGGCTATGCATAAGGCTAGTATGTCGTAATTATCTTCAGTTATTCGAACGTCTAATTTCAACCCTGGCATTTCACATGATGTGTTGTTGGATTAAAAAAGTACGTTTGGTTACGTTTGAGGCATCACACGCGTTGCTCAAATCTTTATGTCTCGCTTTAGGTCTTCAGCTTGCATAGGATGCCGCATTGAAACAGCTCTCCTGTATTCTGGTTTACGAATGACCCCCACTGTATCCCACACTTGTCCTTTGAACATCAATGATTAGACCTCATGTGGTGAAAGTGGGTCGGACACCTGGGACCTATCTGGACAAACTGTGTGTTTGGGTGCTACAAATCATGCAGCCTAAGTCAGTCTAGGGCTCTTCAAGAAAATATTAATTTACGCGGCTCTAATTCAAGACCTTACTGCGCTTGTCAAAAGTTCGTGCCGGTCACGTTTTCAGAGATTAATTAGACCCAGAATGTGTATATTGGCTATTACATGATACAAATGACACGTATTGAAATTATGCATGCATAGTTCGACGCGCAAAATCAGCGCGGTCATTTTGGTATATATATACGGTTAAACGTACGGGGTTTGACCTGATGGGACCAGGGAGAGGCAAAAGTCCCAAGTCTTGGATGGGTACGGAACTGAAGCTACTAAAATTCTGTCAGCGGGAGTCAATAAGTAAAGTAGAGAAGACTTGCGGTGCAGTTTTTTGCGATAGTAGCGCGATTGTTGCCCCAGCTATACCTCGAAAGTCTTTCTGGGTGTGGATAGGGAACCCCCCTTGTATCTCGTGGAGAAAATGCACTACTAACGTGATAACTTGCAGATTGAATAATATCTGGTTCTACTATTGACTCCCGCTTACAGAATTTTAGTAGCTTTGGTTCTGTACCCATCCAAGACTTGGGACTTTTGCCTCTCCCTGGTCCCATCAGGTCAAACCCCGTACGTTTAACCGTATATATATACCAAAATGACCGCGCTGATTTTGCGCGTCGAACTATGCATGCATAATTTCAATACGTGTCATTTGTATCATGTAATAGCCAATATACACATTCTGGGTCTAATTAATCTCTGAAAACGTGACCGGCACGAACTTTTGACAAGCGCAGTAACTTGTCTCCTCAGAAATCCAACTCTTGTTCAGTCAGTGTAGCAAACTATTGGAGTATTTGCGGGAATCACCTGCTCTATGAAAACTGCCGCGTCTTGTCAGCACCAACTTGATAGAACGGGCTGGTTGGGTATAATTTCTACATATAGTGCGTTGGGCGAGGCACACTGGAACACCATAACTGAGCCGAAGGCATCGATGAGCTATGATGGGATCCAGAACCGAGCCGATTGGCCGAGATGTGCCATCCTAACACTCAACCGAGTTGCCAGAATAAAAGTCAGCAACGCCACGGAAGCCCTAGAGGTGCAACCCACGACGGCGGCAACCAATCGGGGCAGTGGGACGAAACGATAATCGCCTCAGTCTGACAGCGTAGACATGGTACGTTGCCGATAAGTAGATTGTACGATGAAGAGGCGAACAAGCAGTTCTCTGAATTCGTCGTATAGGCCTACTGGACCTTCTCCTAAGTTCAAACACGTAACTACGTCAGAATTCTGGCATTCTATGCCTGAGTTGTTTTCGCCAGCTCAGAGTATGATGGGAATCTGTACGTATAGAAGAGGGTAGATGCATCAGCTAGCCGTATGGCTTTGCACTAATTCAGCGATCCGATGAATCTTACGCACCATAAATGGCTATATGACATTTTACAATTCGCATCGATCCACATCACCTCGTCCAATTGCGAGCGCGCATATATGCATTCAATGACGCAATCTTATGATTTAGATTGCTTAGCAGAGGTAAACACGAGGGAGGGGGTGTGCGTCATAGGTCTGTGCGCAATCGTAGCTACCAGTTAAAACAGAGACATCATCGAATCCCACCCCCCACTCAACCACACCCTTCACGTTTTGCGCCTGCATCCATCAAATTCGAAGTTTCTCATCTTCCTTCAACTACGCTCAAGCCTTTTCTTTGCAAACATGTCTGCCAAAGTATATGTCGGTTAGTGGCTATCGATTCGGGTTATCTATAAAGATACCACTTAAATTGATTTAGCTAATCATGCCCGCGCATCCCCTTGTATACCTCAGGAAATCTATCTTGGAACACCACCGACGAGACACTTCGTCAGGTTTGTCTCCTTCAATTGCCTTCCCCGCCTCGCCCCACTTCAGCTAACGAGCGCCATATCTTAATTAGGCGTTTTCGGATTTTGGCCAGGTACTTGACGTAAGATCTTCAGCTCCGATTGATAACTAGATCATTGACATGTGTATACAGTCCATTGTGATGCGTGATCGCGATACAGGCAGGTCGCGCGGTTTTGGGTTTGTCACGTTTAGCAACAGTGACGAAGCCAACGCAGCTGTGAACGGGTGCGTCTTATCCTCTCCACCACAACAGCCTAAGTCTGACCAGTTTTTATCATAGACTCAACGAACAAGAGCTCGATGGCCGGCGTATTAAAGTAAACCTTGCCAATACAAAGGGAGGAGCGTCCGGGGGAGGAGCTGGTGGAGGATATAGTGGAGGGTATAGTGGAGGAGGGGCTAGTGGAGGATATGATGGAGGATACAATGGAGGAGGATACGGTGGAGGGTACTAGTGGGGGGAGTACCGATTTGTTACAATCCTGGCTTTAGTTGATTGAATGAATGTTTGGCCTTAATGCGGCAACTTCTCATAGCGTGATCTTAATCTTATAGGTGTGTTCGGCCACGTCGAGGCATTGCGTATAAATGCCTACTGCCTAAAGTTTCATGTGCCTTTCCGTGAGCTTGAGTGCTTAAGGTTCTGGCTATGATGGACTCTCTATCAAACCCGCTTGTATGTTTGAGATCACGAACCACCATAGCCATCTGTGCTCCCATTTATTTTGCTGAACAAGAATGGATGTGCCTTGTCGCGTATCAATTTGAGACATTGTGGCCCTACTCTCTTTGCTCTTTGGATGGTTTTCATATGAAGGCGAAGGATAAGCTTCAGAGTTTCTTGTCGATAAAATTCAAATTGTAGATCTCGTCAACTTTGAAAGTAGTTTAACTGGAGGAAAACTCATAGGCTTAGACTCGGCGCGGCGAGAGCGTATGGACGAAATTAATTGTTAGACTAGGATTTCGCTAGTATGGGCGTAGCTTTTGGGGAGGTAGATTCCTGAAAGCTAGCGAGCTAAAACGGCCTGGAAACCATCTGGAACAGGACAGAATAATTCTAAACCTACTGAACGCTATCCAATCAACATAAGATCGTAAGTTCTGAGGATGGGGCTGGTTCGAGGTGAATGAACTCTGGAAAAGCCAAGAGAAATGTTTCCACGCCAAAGCATATTCGAATTCGGCCGCGATCCACAAGCTGTTGGTACAAGCGAGGACAAAGGGGACTTACATGGCGTAGCATAGTCCGGAATGCAGAACAGAGAGAAATCACCTATAATGACTGGTTGAGGGAGATCCTGCTGTATTGATATAGCAGTATGAAATGAAAGTAAAACATGAACGCTCTATTTCTAAGGCGCAGTCACTAACCCAAGGTACCGTTAAATCTTACGCGCGTCGCAAGAGGCTCAACTACTCGTGTGGTTTTGAGATAATTCAGTGATTTGAGTGGGTTTATATTCTACATGTGGTTATATACAGTAGCACTTCGGTAACACACGATAATTTTCATCGATCGGCATCGCCGTCTAATCGTAGAACACGCATACATGTAATCCATGACACATCTTTGTCACCTGTGCTCCCAATCGCCTAGTACAGACAAAAAATGTGAGGAAGTAAGGGTCGCGGGCACGTTGCGTTAGTCGTGGGTCTGTGCGCAATCTTGGGGTAGTTTCCAGTTAAAAGCGAGGCACCATCAAACCGCACTCTCCACTCCACCACACCTGTCGCCTTAATTGTGCGTCTACATTAACTAGTTCGAATCCTCTCGCTCTTCATCTACACTCGAACCTATTCACAAGAAATGTCCAAACTATTTGTTGGTTAGTGGTCACACTACCCCTAGCCATTTATGAAAGTATCAGATAACCTAACTTGCCAATTCTCGCATGGATGATACAGGCGGCCTGTCTTGGAACACCACCGATGATTCACTTTACGAGGTTCGTTTCTTTTGCTTGCCTCTTCTCCGTCTTGTTCTGCGCTCTAATCAGCACCATATCTCAATCAGGCCTTTGCGCAGCACGGCACCGTGACTGATGTAAGATCCTGAGCCATCGTCGGCTCTACTGTTCTTGATATCTGGCTGCAGTGCATCGTGATGAAAGATCGCGAGACCGGCAGGTCGCGCGGTTTCGGATTCGTTACCATGAGTTCCGACGACGAAGCCCAAACAGCAATCGGCGCGTGAGTCCTATTATCTCCTCACGATAGCCTAAATCTGATAACTTTCTACTATAGACTTAACGAGCAGGAGCTCGATGGTCGCCGCGTTAAGGTCAACAAGGCTAACGCAAGGCCTGCTAGGACACAATACTAGAGGGGGGTGTGGTGAACAGGGATAGTATGTCATGATTATTTTCGGTTACTTGATGTCGGGCCCTAATGCGCCAATCTTCTATAGGGTGCTCTTGGCTCAAAAAGGTGCGTTCGTTTACGCTTGAGCTCTCAGGCACCTTAATTCTAAAATTTTATACGTTGCTTTAGGTCTCAATTCGTAAGGTTCCGGCTGCGATGGTTTCTACACCAAATCCACTTTCCTATGTTTATTACACGAATACCCTTGACCACCTGTATCCCCCTTTTGTCATCTGAATATCAACGATTGTACTTTCGTCGTGTGATTTCCCAGCGCATCATGTGGCACGCGGTTGATTCCGCTTTGAGTAGATGTCGTGAAGGGATAGAGCTCCCACCAGCACGGTCGAATGTGCGACCCCTAAGAACTCTGAAGGTTGGCTTGAACACGGGGAGAACTGCAGGCTTAGATGCGTAATCATGAAGGCGACCGGCCCCCAGAGTAGGCTACCTGCGATGTCTCTGTAGCAACATTCTTCAATCTAATATACCAAAAATTATATATGTAGCTTATCTCGGGCGGGTCGTTAACACGTTCAATATAAGACACGACCAATGAGTAGGGTGAACGAACTAGTACAATAGGCAGCAGAAGATCGTAATTTTTGGTGGTGATAAGATTCTAGATAAGTCAAGATACTTAATTCTAATATCGAGGCTGATTACAACCCAAGCAAGACAAGTGGATACAAAGGGAATCCACATCGTGCTACGCAGTTCGAAGGGAGGAATATAGATATTGAATTACAATAAATGTTCGGGAGACGGTATTCTGCGAACGAAATAGCGTTCGCAAAATGCCAGAAGCAACCAACTGAACGTGCTTGTACGCGATGAGGATGGGCGATGGCCAGGCGTAGGTAAGCTGGGGTAAGTTCAGGGCCGCTTGTGGTAACTCGGCGCCAAAGGCTTACTTTGCGCGACCACTTGGCCCCTGTCTCTCTACGCCGTCTCGTTTTATTAGGTACCATGAAACCCCCTGAATGCGAACTACGGACGAACGAGTTTCCCTATGCTTATTTCCCCGACCACTGGGGCCCATTTCCTATTCACGACATATTCCCTATCGAAAAACAGTTAAAGCCCCTCGACGTCGAGTTCTTCTATATTTGTACTACTCCTAGCAAAAATCCTCATCCTGTGTTCCTTGGCTTCGATGATTTTGCTCCCGTCTGGCCCATTGACCCAGACCTGCCTGAGAAGGCGATCAAACGAAGAGACAAGTTTCGAGACAGGGCTGAACTACGAGCTTTGGTGCGCGTCAAGAAGGTGAAACATTTGACGTCAGGGGGAATAGACAGGCTGAGGGATGCGGGAGCAGATGTGAGTGAGGCCGCGTGCAAGGAGGGATCGCTCGTAGTTGCCGTAACAGGCAGATACAAGAATTATCCTATATATCATCGTGAGTGGTATCTTTGGCTGTTGGTGATTCTGATGTTGATCCAACCCGAAGCCGACCACGGTAGCAGGTCCGGTACACTATTCGTACAGTACATTCACGAGTTCGACGGGGGAGCAGCTCCCAGTCAACACCGGATGGCGGAGCGGAATCTCCACCTGGTCACGATCGACGGGCGGACACTTATACGCTCGATGCTATATTTTGAGCGAATAAAGCTGCGACGCTTCATGGTCAACATACACCGCGAGAATCGCGATGCAGTGTCTGTCGATGACCGGGACATCGAGTGGTTTATTCAAAAGGTGTTGTATATGCCATTCCTTTCTTCGATAGAAAACTGACAAAGTAGCTACCCCTCAGTACATAGAAAAATATCCCTTTGCAGAGACGGCAACCCGCAAACCCAAGGAATATCGCGGAGCACGCAAACACACGTCGGAAGTGCGGCATTGTTTTGTTGTCCATGCCGAATGGCTGCTACATCACGCTGGGCTTTCGAACGGTCCAGTAAGTGCTCCGATCTGGCTAGCATCTAGAACATATCTTACCTTCACTTCGTAGGACCGAGTGATCAACCGTAAGGTTCTGGATAAATGGGCGGCCGCCGCTCCGGCCAAGCGTGAAGGTGCTGCGAGAGACGGTCGTGATGGATGGGGCAAGTGGGACTCCCAGTGGGATCGAGCTGATGTCGTAGAGTTCGTAAGTATTTCTAAAGTGCACAAAAGCTCCCATAATTAATTAATTTCGTATTCTAGCAAAAAAAAGAGATGGTCCGGCTTCGATACCATATCGCTCAAGTCAGGCAGAAGATGGAGGAAGCCGACTCGGGTAATGAAGGGGGCGATGAGGACGAAGATGTAGAGATGGCGTCTGTGCATTCTCAAGAGGGGCGGAAAAATAGTGCGATAACGCGAGGGGGCAAGGTCAAGGGTGCAAATTATATGCACACATGGATACACGTCGACCAGGTTCGTCTGCTTGATCTCTCTACATGCTCCTTTCTTACTGAAATAATCTTACATTTAAATATAGTCCGAAGACGACGCTGGTCCAGCCCAATACCACGACGTAGACCTAGACGAAGGTGCTTCGCTAGATGAGGGCGATGGCTCGAGCTCCAAACGCCGAAAATCAAACTCGGGTACGAGCCTATGGTCCCGTCAGAGCGCATCTACCCGACCGACCACTAGCCCCAGCCGGTCTGGTTGGGGGTATCAGCGCTCAAGCCCCTCCCTAGGGAGCAGAGCGTTGTCGAGTCCTTCCCTCGGAGCTGGACGCGGGGGATCGAGCCCGTCGCTGGGTGCAGGGCCGACTTCGAGTCAGTCGTTGGGCGGCGGAGCGCGGGCTGGACCGTCGCGCTTGTCCACGGCTGGTGCTGGCCCTTCGGGTACTCGACCCTCGACCAGCCCGGCAAAAAGAGTCGAAATCATTATCCTGTCGTCGGACCATGATGACGAACCAATTCGACAGGACTCTCCGCCAGCAGTGGTAAGTTCATGATTCACCAATAAGTCAAAGATTCAATTAGAGCGCTTTACTTACCTATTGCTTAGAACATCTCCTCGTCCGGCGACGAAGAAATGGCGGACCCAATCCCTCCCCCACCTCCCATAATCAAAAACGAGTCCACGGCCCCTGATACCCAACAATCCGACCAGTCGGGCCGCTCCGACGACGAGGAAATTATTCCTGAAAGCGAAGTCGAGTCTGTTGCGCATAGCAGCGACTCGGAATCCAAGTACATCCGAAAGTCGCGCCCACCAACCTACACACCCGAGCAAACGAAACGGATAGAGCTGAAGAAGATTCAGGATAAAGTTTTCAACTTTGCACCCGTAAGTCTTATCTGCTTAGCTCCTTAGTTTGGCTTATGATTTGTTGTTTCGAGGTTGTTTTTTACTCGCTGGATATGCCACAGAGTTGGGCTCCCTGGCACTGCGAATGTCCTCCTATGAGCATGCCATTCCCGTCCCCCCAATCCCTTTCCAGCAAGTACAAATGCAAATACATCGTCGACCTCCGAAAGCCCTCAGACGATGTCATTCGACTCCTTTCGGACTCGTCCGAACTGTCCGACGCCGAGCTGCTGAAACATCTGACAGCGAAACCAAGTTTCTTGGTTCGGGCGCGAGACGATTTAGCTGTTCAAATTCTGAAGAGAGTTGTAGAGCTTCACTGGGAGGAGCATTATGCGGCGTGGGGGGTCAAAAAGGTCCTAGTACTTGTAAGTATCAGCATATTTTAGAACTGAAACCAAGAACTCACGAATTGGTTGTATTTAGCAACAAGATATGACGGTGAGAGCGCATTTCGAAGAAAACGAAGAGTGATTGTATGCGTGGTACAGACATGAATAATTGAAAATTTTGAACGTAACCCGCCTGAGTGAACTGAGCATATGCATATACGTACTTAGACAGTGTTGTGAAGCAGGCGCTTCTTCTTTTAGAACTTAAGACTATCGCATATTTCTCATTTATACGCTTCCTCATAATGTTAGTGAGAGTATGAGGCACAAATTCAACTACATCGATTCATCTAACAATACAACCTATCATACACAGAAAATTCAATTCTCAAGTTCAGACGCTCGAGGATAATCAATATATCCCTCTTTGCCCGGTGTGTAGAACGTATCCCGATTCCACTTGTTCAGCGGGATACCTTTCATCAGGCGCTCTGGTAAATCAGGCTGTTTGACCAGTCAGGCTCTAATCTCATGAACTAAACGATAGAGTAGATAAAGTGACTTACGTTCGCAATAAAGTACCTCCCAAAAACAATTGCACCATTCTCAAATTTGTTTGCCGCTTCGTGCGCCGATTCGGGGTTATATCCACCAGCGCTGAGGAACGGACGCTCGCCCCAGATTTCACGGGCGAAGTCATTTGAATCAGGTTCCTGAAATACACCAGTCTCTCACGTTAGCAAAATATCATGAAAACTGACTGAATTTGACATGCCTGAGCGGATCCAGTATCATGCGCATGGTCAGCTTCCCGATCGCCCGAAATGATAGGCTCGACAAAGTGGATGTATGCAAGGTCTGAGTAGCGTTTGGCGAGTTCGGAAATCACATATGAGAACGTAGGAATAGGGTCTTCCATACGCATGCCTATAATTGAACACATGTGTTCGTGTTGGTGAACGTTAACAGCAAGTAACAAAAGAACTAACCTTGGAACTTCCCCCATGGCGAGAACCTAATACCAGTTTTTTTAATGCCCACGGCAGCGGTGACGGCTTCAACAATCTCAAACGTAAATCTCGCACGGTTCTCAATAGATCCGCCGTATTCATCTGTGCGATTGTTGCAGTTGTCTTGCAGGAACTGGTCAGGGAGATACCCACTATCATGCAATCGTTCATTAAACTCATTCAAATCACACTTTAAAGCTCACTTACTTGGCGTTGTGAATCTCCACTCCGTCAAAACCTGCACCATACACCGCATTCTTTGCGGCTTGGGTATACAATCCCACATAGCGTTTGATATCCTCTTTGGACAGCTCCTTTGGCGCCGGGTTCTCCTCGAGAGGTGTAGGCGAGGACGAAACATACGGCAGCCCCTCGCGTTCGAAGACTTTAGGATCCGCAGCACGTCCGAGAGCCCAAAGTTGAAGGAAGATGTAGGATCCTTTAGCGTGAACCGCTTCGGTCACCTATTCTTCTCTTAGTAAAAATTTATGAAATCAATGATAGTATGGACACACCCGCTTCCAAGCTGCGATCTGCGCATCACTCCAAATACCAGGTATATGATCATATCCGCCCGCCTCGGCAGCGATAAACGTAGCCTCGGTGAACAGCAACGTTCCAGGGACCTCAGCACGTTGCCCATAGTATTGTACTGCCAGATCTCCGTGGACGTGATTATCATCTGCACGGTACCTAGTCAGAGGAGCCATCACGACTCGATGTTGAATCGTAAGGTCTCCAACTCGAAGGGGCGTGAATAGTCTAGGAGGAGTCATTCTGATATCGAAACGAGAGATTTCAAGGTAAGGAGGTAGCGTTCATAAAGCCGATTTATATATCCATACAGAAGTGGAGGTCTGGATCGACAGAATTAATCATGACGTCCTGCGCGGTCATTTTACTAATAGTGATGGTAGGGCTGAAGACATGACGGAACATAGACTCCCGCCGGCGCCTATGACCGATGACAAACGTTTGATAACAAAAACAATGTGCCGCCGGCTTGATCATAGTTTATCATTTCTATTTTTGGTCGTCGCTAATCGAGTGAAGTATACACCATAATACATCTTTAACCCAAGTAATCAAAACAAACAAAACAGTGTGAATAGCGAATGGTATACTAGACGACGAGAAGTTCATGAAATGGCATGGCATGGCACAGCAATAACTTACATCCCCCTTCACCCAACCTAAAACTCCTCTTCCTCCTTCACGTCTCCAACTGCCGTACCAACCGCACAAGACAGCATCCCAGGTAGTCGTCCAGCGCCACCAGTCATCCCTCCGGCTACCCACGCGTCCAAACTAGGTCTCGGTCTGAAACTCTGCCGACGCGCAGCCAGAACCTCGGCAACCGGTTTCGATATGGGTGTCTTTTCGCCGGTCGGGCCCGCAGATTTCGGAAGAGCAGGTCGTTTACTTGGCATCCCTAAGCCTAATCCCATGACGACAAAGTCTCCTCCTGCACCCTTGGTTGGAGATTTAGGTGCTGGTAATCGAGTGGCTGGACCTGTCGCCCGCTTCGACGCTGCTCCATTCGTAGCCGTGTTCTTTGCTGCCCGAAGAGGGGTTGCCTTGACCGGACCAGAAACAGCCCGCTGCTTTTGTTCCACTCCCATCCCTCCTGAGACCATGCGTGGTTTCTCCCCAGACGCAGTCCGCTGCTTCTTCACAGGCGGATCCTGACTAGGTGCTCGTGCCTGACCCTGCCGCGACGGTGCCCGTTGTTGGGGCGCTTGGGTGGGTGTCACAGCTCGACCACGCTACAACATGAATGATATTAGAGTACGAATGTTGAGGGTGGAGAGAAAGCGTACCTTGCGGTTCTCCTTGTTAACCTGCTCGGCCTCAATCACTTCCTTGATCGTATCCAAAAACCTAACTCCCTCAACCGTAAACGGCCGCCCTCGCTCTTCCTCCCACGCCGCAAGCTCCCTCAACAACTCTTGCTCCAACTACATCCCAGTCCCCAGTCAAAATTTGACCATCCTCCGAAAACTCTTAAACGCACCTTGGGCTTCTCCCTCTGAACCCTCTTCCGCATCTTCTCCTCTCTCAACAACCGCCCAGGATCTCCCCGTACACCACGACCAGTCAACCGACTCTGGTCCGCCGCTGCAGCTGCCAAAGCTCGCTGCTCGCCCACAATGGCCTCCCACTTTTGAGCCTTGGCGAGCAGGGCATGTTTGGATGCTAGTTCACTTCGAAGTCGTGCTGCTTCGTCCTCGTGGCGGGTCAGGAGATCTTCGGAAGGTTCGTCTGTGTAAAGACAGGGCGTTAGTATATGATGTATGCGTAAGACTAGAGGGAAGAGGGGCCAGAAGGGAAGGAACGAGAGGATTGTACTCACCGTCCCAGAAACATGCAAACTCTGCTCGTTCTTCATCACTCATCATCAGAGCGTCCCAGAGCTCAGCAAGTTCGCTGCGGACATGCGCGACAAATTTGACCATCTGTTCGCTCTTCAGTGCTCTAGTTCTCGCTAGCTCGGTTTCGTACTAGTCAATGCAAGTCGTTCGTCAGTTCATATTGAGAGATATGGGAAGTGGAGGGAGAGGACGCACGGCCAAAACAGAGCTCTCTGAACACCCCTGATTCTGATCTATAAACTCTTCAACTTCCTCTGGCGAGATATCTAGTCGAGTCCATAGAGGCGCAAGCTGGTTGTATAGATCTTGTATCCTCTGTTCGCGAGATGATTGCTCTGTTTCCAGCTACCAGCGCAACACATTAGTCTTTCCAAGAGTCTGACGTCGAGAAGATATAGCACTCACAGCAGCGACCAGCTCGGTAGCCCAAGCTATAATATCCACCTTTGGTACAACTCCCTCCACAGCGCGCATCGCAGCTTTCATCCCATCTTCTTCACCTATCGCTTCTCCACTCGCCTCCATCTCGGCCTCAGCTTCACCCAGCCCCTTCAAAAATTTAATAAAGACCTGGTCTCCTTCGTCTCCGCCACTCTCCCATCCATCTTCTTCGCATGGTAGAGCCATCCCCATCTCGAGCATGAGCCATGAAGCGTGCAGGAGCGTGCGTGCGAGTTGAGATCGTCGTTCAGTAAGAGCTTGTTTCGCTCGTTGGAGTTCTCGGTCTAGGCGTGCAAAGTGTGCTGGCGAGACGTCTGGTGGTGGTGGAGATGGTTTTAGAATGGGTAGGGGGAGAGGTAAGGTCGATGATGGAGGGGTTGTCGTTGCTTCAGCCGGTGAGAGGGACCGAGGGAGGACGGTGGTTGAAGATGCTACTGAGCCTGGGACAGGTCCGAGTGCTGAGAGTGTGAGGTCCGGATGTCGATTGAAAGTGCTGACGGATAGAAGAGAGGACCTCGTCGAAATCGCGCCTGTTGAAGTCGACGGTACTGGTTGATCTGAAGTCTCTGGTTCGGTAGGTAATAAGTCTGCTGGGAAGAAATCGTGACCAACTGCCTCGGCAAGTGCTCGTAGCCGGGCATGAAGCGTTGCAAGTTGTTCTAATTTCGTCGCATGCACTCGAGAGATGAGTTGCAGGTTTTTCTGAAGAAGCTCGTATCGTTTAGGATAGTTCTACATAATCTAGCGAATTAGCTAATAATACAGCTATGACGAGTAGGATGGAAACCAACCTGCTCCTTGGAAAGTTCCGCGACATTCCTAACCCCCTTGATCGTCGAGATGATCGTCGGTCCTCCAACAGCAGCCGCATATTGTTTACACCTCCTTTCCAACTCTTCACATCTCTCCGCCCATGATGCTACATCTTTCCGTCTTCGTTCCACCCTTGCTTCTACAGCATCCGCTAACACTGTCCTAAGTTCTTCAAGTTCTGTTGCTAGAGCTGTTGGAGGGAGGCCCAGTTGGGCATGTAGTTGAGGTAGGAGAGCAGTATGGAAAGCTAGATGTTCGTGTAGAGATGCGAGGAGCGTTTCGGCTGTTAGGCTCATCGCTGCCTTGGTCGTCGTCAAGAGGTTCAACAGTAACTCACGTGGCGACGCGCGAGCACGTGATCGTGTATCCGATCCGGCACCGCCACGCGATACAAACGATACGTTCGCATGGACTCGACGTGGATATAACGGTGCCAAGAGCTGTGTTGTATAGCATACTCGCCGGTTCACAACTTTCAATACTGCTTTTAAAGCTGGTGTCAAGAACTCGTGGATGTGGTCGGTACATTCTCGACTAAGCCCACAAGCGAGTCTTATGTTATCACAGGCTGCGTTCGTGCTTAGGTCCCATCAGGTCTACACAGGAATCGGTCCGGCTGGCTGTGTAGCTTGCTGTATACTTGCTCTTTATAAATCACTTGAATATGCTATAGTGATACAACATTGTACTATTCCCCCATACCCATTCGTATACCCTTTCCTCTAAAATGTCTACTAAGTCAAGCCAAGTAGCGAGCCAGCCCAAGCCAACTGTCGAAATGACCACAGGTATGTACTCACACTCGTAGGCTTAGTGCTCAACTCGTTCTCATCTGCTTGTTTGTGTTTTAGTCGTCGATCCAAAGTTGAAAGATACAAACCAGATCTTGGAGCAAACTGAGAATGGAAAAGACCCAAGAGTAAGCCCAGACATATATTGTAACCACCAGTAAGCTGAGAATATACCACTACAGAAGAAGAAAAAATGTTGTGGTTGCACTGTCCCCGCTCAGGCCTGCGATGGTCTTTGTACAATCACATGTGGTGGTCTCATGTGCTTGTGCGGAGGGCTCTCGTAGTATTCAAGCACATCGTGACGTAAAACAAGTACGTGACCTATTGAGCACTTAATATGTCCTGCGAGGAACCATTAGTGGAGGTACATATGAACTGGATCGCATTAAACCACTCTGTGGCTGTGTATCAGCCACGAGCCACCATACGAACTTCGCGCTTCCTTCCTAAAACGGAGTTTCCACGAACAGTTTCCGTCTGGTTTATCTCAACAGAGCTTCTGCTGACAAACAAATGAGGCGGATTGATATCACAAGTTGAGTTTGAGTGGTTCAGAGCTTGAGGGGTGGTTGGACATCCAAGGTACCGCAAATAGTACCTCGACTCGGGGAGCAAGAGTTTTCTTTTCTTGCACTAGAGGTAGCTTGCCAAGTCTTCAAATGAAAATTACTGAAGCGGAGAGTTTGGGTTACCGCGAGAGCCTGTTCCCTGGCCCTCGGAAAACCGTTCAATTGTCTATAACCGGTGGCTTGGTGCAACGGCCGCTCGGTACCGACAAAGCCAGGTGCAAGCTGTATATGGTAGAGATTGCATGCGGCTACTTGACTGTTCGCCCCAGCGACATCCAATCTATCATTTTCTAGCATCGTGGTGCAGCTTCCCATAGCTGTCTAGGACATGCTGAGTTTATCGTGCCACCATCGCTTTGTCAAGCGGTCAACCTTTTTCCGGAACCTCTGGAACCAAGCTGTTGAAGTCACAAATCCAACACCCTATGTTGATTGCGGGTTGAGGCACGCAGATTCCACTCTTGTATGTGATTTGGAACCGTCATTGAGGCATATAAACGTGCTGACCTGTGAAGTTTTTGCACCCCTCCCCCATCAGCCAAACCTGCACTTCAGCCTTGCTTTTACTACAATCGACATGAGAACTATGATGTTGATAGCCGCAATTATT
>JAYRCO010000515.1:0-23524 GCA_037042815.1 Ceratobasidium papillatum
TGGCTTGTATGTGCATGCTTACTTTTGATCAGGCTCTCCAAGGGTATATAAAGCCCCCTGCAGAGGCCCTCCAAAAGCCACCACTCTACTCAACCTCAGTGTCTCTGACTTGCCTTGGCTGTGTTTTCTCTTATCTTTTTGTGTGATTCTCATGGTGCTTGATAGTGTATACACAGATATACACATTGCGCATCACAGACCTATTGTGTGAACTCCTAAGTGCTGGATATAGCGTGACTAACTGTGCCTGCCTAGTAAGCATAACTCAACAAGTGGAAGTGAGCACTATAGTATACGCATTAGGCGCTACAAATCTTATCTAGAAGCTAAAGCTTTAGGATCAGTACTTAAGACCAGTATCAGTTAGTCCAAGCAACTAGGGCTGAATTAATAATAAGTTATCTAAGGGAACCTTGCCATCACAGCATTGCTCTTTATATCTTAGAATAGTCAGTTTACACTAAAGATGTCAAGCCAAAAATATGCCAGAATTTGGCACCGGCACGCCAAAACTCACCTCCAAAACCTTGTGCTGGCTCCGCTCTCGCTCCTGCACGCCAGCATGCCAAATTTTGGCGGAATTTTGGCGTGCTGCGGGAATGCTGCTGCAACTACAGCACTGGCTTTCGCAGCATCATGTACTATATATCATTAAATGCAGAAAGCTCACAGCTCTCCAACGATGTATTGCACGTCTCTGTGAGATAAGTGTAGCGTCCGTCGCTATCTAAACAATGTAGCTGCACATGTATCAAAGAGGGGAACACTTTTACAAAAGTCATCAGAATTGTGCACTTGAATACTCAGAACATGCGTAGACTTCACAGCTTCATCCTCATATACATCATCAACAGTGTCTTACCCGCGCGCAGGAGATCGCAGTGTTTCTTTGTGCAAAAATATTCATCTAACATGCGCACCCCCTATTTAAGTATCATGCAGCAAGACTCAAGCAATATGAGTATGCTAGCTGGACTCAGACACCTCAAAAACCCCTGAACAGTGTCCTGTATTCATTGTAGGTGTACTGTTTGACGTGAACTGACTACAGGTACTGCATGCTTGTCAAACAGTGGTTGATAAGTATGGCACTCCAGTCATGTCACTAGAATAAAGAAACATACTACAGCAAGCAAGCGTACAGGGGTAATCAGGTCTTCTGAGCAACATCTACTCATGCACAAAGAGCTAATTCTCAGCTTTGAAGGTGCTAAGGTGTGTTTACTCCAGACTTATGTCCCCCTTCAACATTTTTGAAAATTTCATTGACTTGTAGGTTCCCAAGAGCTCTGATATTTGGTATACATACTCTATGAGCCAGCGCGCATTCAGCGCACTCGGGGGAGTGCCGTTCTGACAGTTGGATTCCTGAGTGTCTGTGGCGCTTTTTCAGGGGTAGCCCCCTTTGAAAAGAGATTGCATGATGCTAAGTGAGGAAAATTTATTTGAGCATTGTTTCTTATATATTCTGAGAGCTGAGATTTTTCTGCACTTTATGGAAATTATTGCAGACACTTGTGGTGAGATTCTGGCACACTCAGATGTGCCAGCTGGGAGTATTGAGATAACTTAGCAGTAAATGCTCAGCAATTTACTGAATATTGAGCCTAAAATCACACAAAGAATATATTTGGATAGCTGGATGTCATGAGCGACGCTCAGACATGTCCTTCACCTGTCTCCCGACCCCCGTCTGTCTCACAAAACGCCTAAGTTGTCCCTATCTGTTGTCTTGTGCATGTGATTATGTTTTCCTTTGATTATCTCGCTTGTGTTTCGCTTGTCTGCGCTTCTGCTCGCTTGCATGTACACACATGCATCTGTCTCGCTTGCTGCTGCATGTGCTCGCTTAGTTCTCGCTTGTGCGCTCAGGCGTTTGTCATTTCTCCGCTTCCTTGAATATAAAATTGACAAGGTGAATTGTTCTGTTCCCTCAGAACGATTCACCTCGTCTTGTTTCCCCTTTTGTTTGCTATTGCAAGAGCTCTCGCCTACGTAGCGAGCTTCTGCGCCTTATTCTACACTTGCGCTCTGCACGGCGCTTTGTCTGCTGCACGGGTTGTGACACTGGAGCTCAGGCGCACATTTTGAGCTCCATTGTTCAAAATCCGCCAAATTTTGGCACAAATTCCTACACCAAAAAATCGCTTTCGGCACTCTGCTGGCTCCGGCATTGCCGGAAATTGCCGAAATTTTGCTGGCAGCAGCCAGAATTCCCGGGGGCGGGATTTTGGCGTCACATCTTTAGTTTACACTGAGATTGTTTAAGATCTACCTTAAGAATGGTTATCAATAAAGACAAAGAATATTATTAGCCTTCTCTCTTAGCTAAGAGAAGTATAGAGTACTTCAGAGTATAATCTCTTAAGCCCTTGCTATTGACTTATACACTGAACTGTAACAGTATACCTGCACATACCCGCAACCCCATAGCTCTGTCAGTTTTGACTCTGACGACGCCTGCAGTACATCGATCGAGAGCGCTCAGCGAGGGCTATCGATTGGCTTACTAAGAGAGTCGACAGGATCAAAACTGACAGCGCTGTGGGGGTGCGGGTATGCGCGGGTATACCCGCACAACATCCTTAGCACATGCTAGTAGCTGAACTGAAGTTTGATATTGTGGACAAGCATGCCTATTGCCAGATCAACTGTTTGTCCCCAATTCAACCTTGGATCAACTGGTTGCAATCTATATCATGTTTAATTGTGGTCCTATTCCTGAGAGCGTCACAGCTTTTCCCCTGCAAGTTCCTGTTGCATCTAGCCCAATATTACCAGTGGTGCATACATCCACTGACTTAGTTCTTGGTGGGACAACTGGTGGGGAGGTGCCAATTGTTTGATTGTATATAGCCACTATACCAATGCTTCACCAAGGTAGGCATCTGCACCTATTCTTGTTTGGGGTGTGTCATACTAAACCTTTTGCTGTAGGAGATGGTCATCTTATACAATGCATTGCTATAAGTGCCGTCAACTGAAGTTCTGTCTCCCTGACACACGTAGTCCTTAAGCTTATGATTCAAGCGTTATTGATAGATCAAGTGGTCTAAATGGTCAGGTCATGCTTAAGTGCTACAGTCACACTGGTTGGAGAGGAAAAGGTATGTTCTTGCAAGCAAGAAGCTTTGTGCAAGTGCGCTAATTGTTCAAAAGGATTCTGGCCGCGTAATCAGACCTACAGAACACCTGTTTGTGTCACACTTTCTGATGTGCTAGTCCTCTGCCAGCCAAAGCGCAAAAGCAAAGTGACTTTATTGCAAAAAGCAAACATGGGCAACAACTTTGATTCAATATACAGGAATGAAGGTAGGCGCCGGGTGTTATGGCAAGATACCGTCTACCTGACTACTTTTCACCTTACAACAGGTTGCTGTATTGGTCCTTTTGGTGCTAATGGTTCTTGCGCTCACGTCTAGCCCGCCAAGAGAAACTCCCTATTGGCTGATCAAAAACACAGAGTCAACAGAGACAAGAGTTGTTGTTGCGGGCAAGGATTGTTGCTGGTTGTGGATTAGGTTTGGAGCTAAGCACCTTGCTCTGTACACAGAACATCAGGTTTGGGCGTGGATCTCTTGGGTGGTAAGTGGTCATGGCCACTCTGTCCAGTTAATAGCCTCACACCTTTTGACTAGACAACCAAGTTATACAATTCCAGTGTTTCTGTTGCTTCTGTTCCACTCATTGTAGCTAATTTCATGGCCTTGGGATTGGCAGAGTGGATATGTGAGCGCTTCAATTTGTATTGTACTACCCCACAGGTTTGCCCCAGATTATCTACTAAGACTGTGTCCTCTTGTTTTCCCAGTATCCCAATGTTTCAAGAAATATCATGTGCATTTTGTATACCAAAATATGCTTGAAATCCGTGATAAGTGCGGGGGAAGCAGAGCAAATACATCTTTCAGACACAGAGGAAAAGGGAACACCAGGGAAAATGCCAAAAATACAGAGAAAATACAATGCAAAAATGCACTACAAACAAATAGGAAGGGCAACAAAAACACTTCAGATGTCAAGGGAAAGCGCTGCAAACATGACAGAGAGCACCAGTAAAAAATTGAGAGAAACAAGGCAAAAACAAAACAAAAATACTTAGAAGAGAGGCGGGAGACATCATGTAAACAGAAAGGAACCAACGGGAACATATTGAGGAAACTTTGGGATAGGGAGAGAAGACGGTGCGCAAACAAGTAGGAGACCACGTACATACCTTGTGGAAACTGTGTAAAAAGTCAGCCAACACAGGAGATTTCTTGCGAGTTTTCCAGTATAAAGACGACAGAAAGACCTGATAAAGATATTCTGGACAGGTGGGGAAAATGTTCAAAGACGACAAGATTTCTAGTGTGTTTTCAGGCTGCAAAAACACTCTGCACGTTTGATGAATTCTGTAGGAAAATCTTAGAGAAACAGGATGTATGCACTGAGTACACCAGGCAAAGATTTGATGTCTTGGCAAGCTGGACGTGTTTTGAAAATGTTGTGAAGAGTTTTTGAAAAGTTCAGCCAAACCCAACAAAAACCCTGAGTTTCTTGACAGAACACAACGCAAACATTGGGATAAATTTATATGTTCTTATTGCGTGTACTAACTGCAAACACGAATGAGAAACTCAGAGAAAATACCATGAAGTCACAAGTGAAAGTGCGGCTGGACAAGAAGTTCTTGTTGGGCGGAGACAACAGGAAAACAAGGTCAAATACTTAGGTTCTCACCGGGCTTTCAATTGGTGGGCTCAAGGTTTTTTGATGATCTAACACCGGATTTCCTGGATTCTACTTTTTCAAAAACCTGACTTCCCCTCTAGTGAGTGCATGTTCAAGGCGGACTGCTGAATCCATATTCTTTGTCCTCCAGTGTTGTTGTTTTCCCCAGTCTCTTGGTGGTTTTGCACGCCTTTGTCCCGGTAGATTTTAGTGTTGTAGCTAGGTAGCCACGCTCCAACCAGCTTGCAAGGAATTATCTCTTCCGCAGCAGGATGCATGGCAAGATCATACAGCTGCTGATGCTCATTGTTTGTCACAGTCATGCTGCTACCAAGACCTTGCGCTAGCCTTGGAAAACATATGCGGACCAGCCAGTGTTGATCCCCCTTCGGAAATTGGGCATTAGGGATTCAATGTGGTTGCATGTGCTGAATGCGGTCAGGCTGCATGAGAGAATGGCTACAGGCCAGACTGGACAACTGACCATCTTTTGTCCATGCGTGTCTCAGATCTTGACTTCATCAATGTAGAGGTCTGAATTGAGAGTGTGGCTGTGACTCTGAAGCATGAAGTACTGTAGATTGACCTTCAGCACAAACAGCAACCCATACTTTGCAACCACAATCACTGAGTCAAGATCTAACAGCTGGGACATGTCCATTTCCGGGGACACACGGTGTAGTGGGGTGGCTGTGCCCCAGGGTTCCCTGATCTGTATGTCCATAGCTATTGAGACCACCTGCTGCCCTTAGGCGTGTCCAACGGTTGTCCTCAAAACCAATTTTTGAATGCATATCTGCTCCAGTAGCGCAATCTTGGTAGCAGTTGGCAAGCGCAAACGTGTCTTGCATCCTGCTATCTACCTTGTTAAGCTCTTGCCACTCTGCGCAGCATTCTCATAGAGAGCATAGGGCAGCTGTTGGAAGGTTGCGGTTGACAGCCTTGCGTGGGTCACGTGGTGGTTCAGCGTTGGCAGCCATGCAAGCAGGGCAGCAGATTCTGAGAGGAAGAGTGGGAGGGAATGGTGAACTTGGACGAGCTGCCTGGGAATCAGGTTAGGGAAACAGGCGTATTTGCATTTTGGATACACGTTGTTGACTGGTACACAGTTGGACAGACGGGACAGAGACTCCCAACACCGCTGAATGCGCAATGTCCACCACAACCAGACAACACGGCACCTCATTACAATTGAGGGTACTGCAATTTCAAGGTTATTGAGGTTAATTAGTGTCATGAGCCACATGACTTCTTGTGCGACTAAGTCGCTTTTATTCTATTTTTCTTTCTTTTATCTTGTGGCTTGACATGCTTACTCACCCTTACAGTCTTACTCATTGGCTTACTGATTAGCTTACTCAGCTTACTCATGCAATGACTAAGTACCTTACTCATTGGCTTATTCATACAATGACTAAGTCTCTTACTTTGCTGACTGATCGTACTCATGTAGCTTAGTAATCATGTATTGTGAATAGTATATAAAGCCTGGAGAGCAAGCCTGATACCTCAGCTTGCTCTACCTCGTCTATTACACTCTAAAGCTACCTGAGTGACATATGAAGGATCCGGTCCTATTAACTTAGGAAACTAGATCACACGCAACAAGCCCAGTACTAGTGTCTTAGCCAGAGCGCTAGTAACTGTCTCACAGTCCCATTGACGGACGGGTGCATAATGTAATCTCAAGCCACAAGATAAACACACACGAAGAGGCTTACAAAGCCTACGAGCCACGCATCAGGAAGACTTAGGAACAAGTACTAAGTCCATGAAAGACAACAAACAATACTCTTAAGAGGGTTGTGACAATCAGCTTCCTGTTCCTCTGGAAGAGTTTGGCGCTAAGACATGTGCCAAGCAACCAGGCCTTGACACAACTTGGTTAAGATTCCTGAGAGAGGTTACCATGGGTCTCACAGTAGCCACATACAGTGATTGCTCAATTGACACCATTGAGATTGGCTGCTCCCTTCCTTTCTCCTGATAGTCATCATCAGAGGGTTTGTTTTGGATTTACTCCAAGGGCTGGAGCAGATCCATGTTTGCCTTGTGGGGACCCCAGGTACTCCCAGTGGTTCCTGTTCCAGTTTCAACTCTGTCTAATCAATTGTGGAACATGCGCCTGAGTTCATCATTTGCTATACTCTGCCACTTTGTTGGCGGCAAGTGAGAACAGAGTGAGTCGTGATCTTACAGGACAGAGAGGACAGTTGCATACATTTTGCGCCAGAGTATGAGCCGCGTGAAGTATGGGAGATGCAAACCTATTGAAAAAACAAAAGCAGAACAGAAACAGCATTGTTGAATGACAGCACCTCACACTTGTGTTGCCATGAGAGTGAATTGAGGTAGATACAAGACAAATGACTGAGCGGGCTTGTTTTGTCACGCCTGTACACTTCAAGAGCCACGCCTATAGACTGGATTCAAATGATTGGGTTTGGCTTGCCATCAACATCACGTCAATGGGTGGATATATGCGAGGAAAACTGGTCTGAAGACTTCAACGCCCAAACTTTGGTACATGACGCGTAGCCTGCCTGAGGCTTTAACTTTGACTGAGCTGTGTACTCCACAAAACAGAGTGCTTCATGGAGCTTTGGAAAATTCTGGTGCTCTGTCATCCGCCCCATTGCTCCTAATAAGACATGACCCTGTTGCCTGCGGCCAACAGCTGTCTTGTTTACCTCCACATTTTGGTCTTACATAAGGATGTCGGGCCGGAATTTTGCCGGATTCCCGCACCCGCAGCCAGAAACCAGCGGATTTTAGCCATTCCTGCTCCCACTCCCGCTCCCGCGCTGGCAGCTGGAATGCTGGTATTGCGGCGGTATCCGGCAGTTCCCGCATATTGCGGCAGTACGCTGGATTCCTGCATGAGCGGGTCACCACAGCGTAAATTGTATAGCACAGTCAAGTAGAGAAAAATCAGGACTTTTTAATGGTATAAAGCACTTACCGCAATTAAAACTTCCCGGCTCAGTGCGAGTGATTCTCTGGGAAGGGAAATAAATCAGCGAAATGCGGACATGTAAAACCCATCACCTTGTTATGCAAACTATGACATTCAATGCGCAAAATTTGTGGCTTCTCAGCGATGTGCTTCAAAAGACTCAGAAATTTTTCCTTGCCGAGATATGGGCAATTCACATCCAGAAAAAATCGCCCCTGAATGCGCAGCTCTCCTGCAGCTCCAAGGAGCCATTTTGGGGCAAATCTGACAGTGCGAATCGATCCTAGACCCTCAGAAACCTCTATAAGTGTGTGCATCTTCATGATAGGTGTCTCTCATTACTTTGAACCACACACCCTGCTGCTTCCTGAAGCCTTGTCTGCTCATCCTCGGGTTTTTTATAGGAATTTCTTTTTTTCTCAATTGAACACACAAGCCCACACACATGTACTATAATAATTGACTGTGCTGAACACTCCTGTACCTTTCAAAAAGGTCAGAAGTGCCTCCTGCAGGCTGTATGTATGTTTCTGAGCTAATTTCAGCACTCAGGGGCGCTTTCCCCCCCATTTCACCCCCTTGAACTGCTCCTTTTGAGCCCAAATTTGGTAGAGGCTCTCCTTTCAGTTCATCACACCATTACCGCACAGGGGAGCAACATTTGCACGGTGAGATTCACTAGTGCTTGTGGCGCTCTTAGGGGTAATCCCCCCTGTATTTTGCCCATATCTTCTGCCACCCATTGGATGAGATTCCGCCTATGTGCGCTGGACTCAGCTCATCAGCGCGCATCTAACAATGTATACGTGTACCTGAAATAACGGTTTTTGACTTGGGCTCAAAGCTTGCGCTTTTCCCCCTAAGGTTTTTTGAATGTATTTGCTTGCGATCTTGCCCTCCTAAATTCATTTGAGGTGTTTGCTTTATATCGTTTGAGAGCTGGAGTTTTGCTCTATTTAATGGTATATACATCCTCTCATTGTGGTGACTTTTGTGTCACCACATTTTTACCTTTGCAGTCTTTCCCCTCCCCCCGCAGCTCTCCTCTACCTGCCGGTATGTGCCAGTATCTAGGCGCTTAAATGCGGGATACCGGCGTGTTTTGGTCATTCCCGCTCCTGCTCCCGCTCCTGCATTGCCGGAATTGCAGGAATATATTCCAGCAGTGTGCTGGGATTTCGGCACACGGATTCCCGCCCAACATCCTTAGTCTCACAGAAGCTTTCACCCACACAAACAGGTAGGTATGCAGATGGCTGCCTAGAATCATTGATCTGGCTGGCCTAACAGTCAGCAGAGCTGGGAGATTTCTGATTATTCAGAGGCGCGTTGTGGCAAACACAAGCTTCACGGGAAGAAGAGCCAGCTTCAAGCTAGGGTCCAGATCAGAAATACACAATCAGGGTGTCAGTCACGCAATCAAAGAGTCTATTCTGGTCGTGAAGAGTGATTATGGGGAGGAGGCTGTGTAGCAAATAACTTCCCCTCACACTCATTTGTTAAAAATGACAAAAAAATCTATCAGTAACACACACAGACACAAAACACGCACAGACTAGACATGGCACACAGACAAGGACAACAAGCACTCCTAATAGCTTGACCCTGCTGAGCACCCAATTTGGGATATCAGATCAAGCAGAAGCACCCAGCTCTGCAAGGTGGCGTACAAGCTAGCCAAAATGCTCCATGTTCTCCTCTTCTTCTTCATCCTTAGCAAACATGGCTTCCAGAACTAGGGGGCAAGATCCCAGACCCCGCCTGTTACGTATCAGTAACTTTTGTAGAGTTTCATTAAAGACTCTGCTCATTGTTATTCATAACAACTCATGCATACAAGTTGCAATCACTTAAACTATAAGTGTTAGAGATAAGATAAAGAGGCGATTAGATCAAAGAAATTAATTTAATCATTCTAGTATTGTTCCCGGACCAGATTGATAAGGCCAATCTTGAGATATCAATAAATCTGATTATCCGCCCCTCAACCCCTACTTTTTATCTCCACCTCTCACGGCACTTCCCCTTTGAGTATATACTATACTACTCATAGCCACAAGGAACATTTGTGGCTAAACCTTACGCCCATCTGACGGTAAATATGGTCTTTCTGATGGATGACTTAGCTGGCCCCAAATCTTAAGGTTGGGCCAGCAATTATGTCATAACAGACAGTAGCATGACCTCTCTATAGGAGAGAAGCACCCTCATGTAGCTTACTAAGCAATTATGTCATAACTCACATGAGCATGACCTTTCCTATAGGAGAGGAAACCCTCGAGTTGCTTACTAAGCATACACTGTTCATCCCAAGTCAAGACTGATCTACCCTAAAGTATTGACTTGTTGGCATAAACCACGCAGAACCAGAAGAACACATCAATACTTCTCTGCCATGCATCCCCGCTCCCCGCCGTGTACAAACAAAGGCGCACCAACACTTTGGTACAAACAAAGTGCGCCAGAAGAACAGAGACTTGCTGAAACACTTGTGTACTTTAGCGGGATCTATTTGGACCTTTAAGGTTAGAGTTGCACTACCCAGCGCCATGGTACTAATACATCCCAAATGTGTTTCAGGCTTCTGTTGACTGCTATGTAGCGCTCCTTGTTTACTTAGTTAGACTTGACTTGTATGTACATAGTAAACACTCCCCGGAGTATAAAAGCACTCTGTCTGAGCCTTCTAATATCATCACTTTTATCACATACCAAACCCCCCCCTGAGCTCATTGCTCTTTGTGTGTTCTACGCTAGAATAAAGGTTATTGCTAACACCAGTTGGAGTCCTAGTCCCAACCAAGACAGGGTAAGACCTCGCTGTACTTCTTAGTGGTTCCACTAGTGTAACCGTTGTTGTTGTTGCTGTCTGACACTTAAGTACAAGTGCTATACAGTTTCATTGTGATATCAAAGTGGTCACACGTGTACTGTCCATAGATCATTGTTGCTGCTAGACGCATATAATCTACTATACTTGCGTAAATAAATACAGTTGCTAGACTTGCCATTTAGTACGCATAATTTAGAGATATTTAGTTATCTCAATAAGGACTTAGATATTCTATGCTGCTAAGCCTCAGGGACAGTGTAATACTTACCCTTGCAATTCATTGCCCACTTCAATCTCCAATCTAAGGCGGACATTCAATAACATTCAAGGATGCGCTCTATCAATCAGCGCTGTAAGCAAACCTAAGACACACCAGTTCTGTTTAACCTGCAGAACAAGTGGTTATTTGACACTGCCTCCTACTGCCATTCAAACTGCCAATACGCCTCACTGTGATCCACAACAACTGGCTGCTCTTTGCGCTTCTCATACTTGTAGTTGGGTGGCGCAAAAGCCCTGAAGTTACAGAACAGAGTCTGAAGATACCACTCACCAAATTCTGAATTGATGAATAGCTCCACCAGCCCCGCATCAACGTACCCTCCAAGGCCCCTTTGCTCTTGCCATTGTGGTTGATCTGCAATACAATCTTATTTGCGCGTTCCATACCCCAGACATGTGTATTATAGACTGATCCGGTTTTGAAAAGGAACTCCCCTAGGTGCATCATGTAATGAAAGTTTGGCGGTAGAGGGACATTGTGAGTTAGGTAATCTTTGCAGAGCAACTCCAGGAGTTGCTGTGCAAAGCCAATTTTGGTTGGTGTTATTGTCCGCTTGTTGATTATGTTGACAGAAACGCAGAAGCAGAGTACTTGTTGGTAATGAAACTTTAGGCTCCAATATGAAAAGCAGTCTATTAAAGGGGGACAAAGATTGGGCTGCCCAGTTGTGCAGTAGTGCTTCTGCTGTTGTTGATGCAAGAGCTCTACCCAATGGGCCCTGTGCTTTGCGCTTGGAGTGGCTCAATTTCCAGATGGTGCATGGCCTTGGCCAGTTACATCTCCATCACGCAACACCAGATAGAGCAGGATGTATAGGATTTTGAATGTAAGCTTCCATTAGTCTGCTTTCATTGATCCTTGTGTTTGGCCAAGCTACAAAACACAAATGTTTAGTATTTGTATGCAGTCGTAGTTACAAGGACACAATCTAAGCTACAGCCCAGTGCTCATGGAATACATACTTTTGGAGGTGTGCGCTGAAAGTTCTTTGGCATCCACATAGACTCCAAACAGTTGTTGAAGATGTCTTGAGGATTGCGACCACCTGGGTGTTGGTTATTGAACATACCGGGAGCAACCAGAACCTGCTTGACTATCCAGTTCATTGCACCAAGATACAAGAGATGCATTGCATCTGGGGGTGACAAGGAAGATGTGTGCCAGCCTGGAATGCAATGGAGTGTGGTAAACCAGTTACCTGTTGCATGAAACAATTGTTTTTGCTCTTCAACCAAATGCAAGGATTGCCACCTGTATGTGTTGTTAAGCTCTTGTTTGGGGTCACAAGAATTGAACACTATGCGTTAAGATGTTTGTAACAGCACAAATGATATCAAAAGACGTACTGTTCTGCATATGGCCTGCTGGTACCAAAAGCGAGGATAGCCGCAAATGACAGTAGAGACACAAATTCAGCTCCAATTTTACACCAGCGCTGCCGCCCATTTTGATACATGCAATTAGATCAGCAATATGCTGAGCAAGATCACCATGAACTATTTTCTTTTTGTATACAGGAGGATCTCCTTGGCAAACAGTCATTTGTACTCCTAGGTCTTGCGTAGAGGTCTATTATGCCAATGCAACTGTAGCATACCTAGTTTTCACTGCAGCAATTTGTAAACTAAAGGCTCTAGCATTTGATCAAGAGTGTATTGACTGGCCTTGTTTGGTCCTGGCATCACAATGCATAACACAATGTTCTCTCACAGAAATCAGAGGTGCTGTGGGAGATTGTTGATTGCTGGATAACATGTGCCTACCGAGTAATTACCTTCCTTTATTGCCTGAAACCTAGTAATTGATCTTTGCTATTGATTCAAGTCCATACATCAAGGAGGTACTAACCAGTCTGTATTCAATGAGAGCAAAATTCCAAAGGGCAGACTGATAAACCAAATTGGGGGATCTAGGACACTCTTGTTAGTTACGTCACCTGTATGAGGGTTGTGTCTTCTTTCTATCCCTGCAAGAGTTGATCGCCAGCCCCATCCCTCAGACATATCTATAACGGGTACATTCATGTCTAGATTTTGCATCCATGTCTCAATTGATACTGGACCTCTAAATCTGTGATAATTGTTTTGATTGTTCTGCCAGGTTTGCATGAGTTCCAACGTCCCTGGAAGGCTAAGCATGTGATTAAGCCAAGCAATAGGGGAGGCAAATGGGTAGGTTAGATTTGGAACTTGCCGTTGGCTTCCAGAGGCAAGATTGTGTACTTTGAATCGAGCGCCATTGCATCCATCATTGAGACAAGTGTCTTCATCCGTTGTCACTATGTACTCAGGTGAATTGTGTTGCTTGCAATCCAGGCAGAGGGTGAAGGTTATGATAATGTCATTACTGACTCCAAGTCAATTCTTGGCTGTTCCTATGGTTTGAGCCATGTTGGCAAGGTCTTCTTGTGGAACCAGTGGAATGGTAGCAATTGTGCGGCAAGACACTTCTAATTGGTGCTTGAGTGCCCGGTGAGTGGCACCATATACAGTTCTTTGGATACATCAGCAAAAACCTGTCCCAAAAGGGACCCCCCTGGAGTGGTCTGGACAGCCCACCTCTGTAAAAACAACTTCAAACCCCCCTATGTTGGTCAGGAGCAGTCCAGACCAGTGGGGACCACACTATGTGGGGACTGGTCAGGATCACTCTGGATCACCTAGGTCTAACCTTTTTAGCACAGATTTCCTTTTTTGGAAATGGAAAAAAACTTTTGTAATTACAGAAAAGATACGGAAATCTTATTATTTTTCTTGTTTGGAAAAGGCAACCTGTCCTAAAAAGGTTAGACCTAGATGATCCAGAGTGATCCCAACTGGTCCCCACCCACATAGTGTGGTCCCCACTGGTCTGGACCGCTCCTGACCAACATAAGGGGGTCCAGAGTGGTTTTTACAGAGGTGTCCAGACCACTCCAAGGGGGTCCCTTTTGGGACAGGTTTTTCTGATGTTAAAGCATCAATGTATGCGTTGCAAATAGCATTGTGCTCTGGAAATGCATCAGCCAAGCCAGCATTTGCTTTATGAGATTTTTGTGCTTTTAAAGTGCTTCAAACTGTCTTTTCAAGACAAGTGTCTGGGCAACTTGCCTTGATAAGTGCTTCAAAGCTCTGATAACATCACAAAGCAAATTCTGGGTTTGCTGATGCCTTGTTTGAGACTGATTTGTAATATGCAATTACAGCTTATATATCCATGTGTGGAACAGATATATAGCATAAAAATGCATGCAAATCACGTGAGTTGGACTTTGTCCAACCCACCCACCCTCACCTCGGGTTGGCGCTTATTCTGGTGTGCCCCCTTGAAAATTTCAGCTCCAAAAACCTTTTGAAATCTTAGAGGAGAAATGCACGCATTTATTGCATGTTTCATTCATTTTACAGACCCCCAAGCTCCTGTGATGTGTACTATTGAGCCTTCAGACAATAATTCTCCAGGAATATTCAGCCAACTAACGCAAACACCAATTCAAGGTCATCAGAGTCACCTACAAGGCCCACTGCACTGAAAGCGGTGAGAATCAGAGGTTTCTAGTTGCCAGTGTCTGTTCATTTTTAGTACGCATCAATATCCCAGGGCTGTAAGGCAGGTGAAAGCTATCCCAAAATCAGGAGGGGATGATACACTTACGCTTTTTGACAGGACAAGTTGCAATATGCCATGGTCTTACATCCGTAGCAGTTGTAGCTCACTCCACACATTACTTGTGGCGTGAAAATGGACCAACAACGAGGGTATGCACAAGTCTGTGAGGGGAATTTGGCTGCTATGTCAATCCACCTGAGCCAAGCACAAGTCACGAGTAGCAAACACTTGTTTTTATACTGGTTTGTTTGATCAGCATCAGAGTTCTTTCTCATGAGTTGGCCCAAAACCTTCATCCACTGGATCCTTGAAGCCAGAAGCCCTTCTGGAAGAACCAAGATTGCCTCTCCAAATATCTTGTAGAATTTGGCCAGCCCGTGGGTCAATCCTAAGACCGTCCGGTCCTCAGCGGATGAATGGTAATCTGAATTCAATCACGGATATCACAAAACACTTATTTAAGCGGAAAATCCCCTCACCTCCTCTATCTACCAGTAGCACAATCTGTCCTACAAGCGTGACCACTTCTTTGTCTGCAATCATCCGAGCCAACATCAACTGTCCTTCATCATCTAAAGGGATTTCCCCTATAAATCTGAGGATTTCATTAGCCTAACCACCGTGATGAACTCAAAAGATTGGATTTTACCCAAGGCATGCAACAGTTATTGCAATGCATTGGCAAACCGCTGGATAATCAGCCTCTGGTATTGAGCTTTTGAGTGCGAGTATCAGCCAAATGAGCCAAAACAATTCACGAATGAACTTGAGTTGCTCTTGTTCCCTGGCTGAAGGGCTGAATAGGACCATACTTGATATTTGTGCAATTAAATGAGCCATGAATCTGGTAGGGATAGTGCTGATGCTACAACCACCTCGACGCCAATCCAACACCAGCTTCAGGTATGCATTCAATACCATATGACTATCTTCAGAGCCATAAAACCAACTCGCTTTGATCACGATGGGACTGGCTTTGGCAATAACCAAGCATAGATATTGGAGAAGCTTCCGCTCGTCATGAGAGGCAGACAGATAGAGTCTATAGCTCAGATCCAACAGATGTGCGAGCATTTTCTCACAAATGTTACTGCCAATCAATTGTGTTAAATTACTGAAACTTCATCAAGAACACCAACTTGTGATTTACTTACGCGCCGGTTACAGCCGTTGTATGCAGTATAACTAGTTGAGCCAATGCCAGCAAAAGAAGAGGACACCCAGGGAGCAAACCACGCGTGTAAAGAACTATAATAGATCCTCGGTCCTGCCATAGTGCGTGTATTGCAAGTATAGCACTATCCGATACACATTCACCCTTGCCGAAGCTCCGACGCAAGAAAATATCGCAAAATTGATTCCACAAAACGTCGCTTTCCATAGCCTTTGAGGCTTTTTCAATGGCCTCAGAAGCCATCAATTCTGAGAAGGAGTTCCAGCCTACTACAAATGCACTGTTCTGTAATTGTGTCCCAAATCCAGCTACCTCGTGCATGATGAGCGAGCAGGCTAGGTGGACCAGGTGGTGCACACACAGAAACCCATATCAGCTTTTAGTCACCCGCACTTCCTGAGAAGGAGAGAATCAGCATATTTGGTTAGCAATATAGAGAAACAGATGAGTTCACATGAGGGGGTAAACCTAGAGTAATTATATGATTCTGCAAATTATTTGCCATCATGTCGATTGTTTGAAGATCCCGGCTGAGCCCTCCAAAAACCAAATGGGTGAGCATTGAGCTCTTGCTGAATACTTGGTAAGCTGTGTAGCGCTCGTAGCTTGTGTTATCATCTGGCAGCAGAGTGGGTTCGAACGAAAACAAATGGACATCGATTTCCGGCCCCCATATGGATTTGTTTTGTTGAGGGACGTCGATATTTGTGGGTGTGGCAGTTTCTTGAAGAGATGGATTCATTAGCTTGCTCGAGAAGACAGTTTTCCGGTGGCAAGGTTGGAGGTGGCGAGACGCATGCCACGGGCCACCCCTTACCTCATGACCACGCTTAATAGATACAGCAAAAAGCTCAAATTGCCAGTCTTGGAACCACAGCCACCACAGCCTCTGGTGCAACACCTGAGGCTATTTGGGTAGGCAACTCGAAAATGATACATGTAAATTCAGAAACGGACCGCCATAGCAGTTCACGCCAAATAAAATCTGCCTAGCTATCATTTACGCCAATCACAAATCTCATTAACAAAAGCTCATGCCAGCTAGCCCAAGCTAACGGACAGACACACTGTGTAGCGCTAACTTCAGGAGGTCGGAAGAGCTTCCGTCTTCAGCAAGCACAGGTAACTCCTCCCAATCCTTAACAAAGTGATCAATGTATTCTGTCATACCGCTCGCGTGAATCACCTTGGCACATGCAGCATGTATAGCCAAAAAACAAGAATCTGGGAGCTCTAGGTCTTCGGAAAGTGAGATAAACGTAATTCGAGTTCCTATCGGGAAGCCTGTGGTATGAATCTTGGGGTCCCCACGCACGATGTACGTATGATTATTGTCTGAGAACTGGGCCAGCCATCAATCATGCAGTTATGCCTCACAAAATGTAGCAACGTACCTCATCCTTCTCCAGCCAACCCAGCATACCACCAAAAACACAATGTTCGGTCATGCTCAATGTGAGCACGTTTCCGAGTTGGTTGATGCTCTTGCTACTTGACTCCATTAATAAATCCATTCCGCTAAAGTCTTGCAGGATAGTGCAAATATCTGCGCAGCCCTGCTGGATGCAAGTCAGCTTGGAACACCATATAAGCACCTTTTCTTGTCCAGTACTCGCCAACAGTGAGAACGGTATGATATGTGCTGCTTCCGTAAAGGTGGTTGCGAGCGGCCGAGGCAAATCCGGCACTAACCCATCAGAGAACAACTGGTAATCAAGTTCCCCGGATAACACACTCCGATACCTGTCGCGACGTAGAGTCTATAATAAGCTCAATGTTTTTCGATATGCTACAGCTTGGTTTTTTAACTTGCCTCTCCTTTCAAGCTCCCGGAATCACGTTTAGCTGTCTGGGCGCTAAGCTTGTTGGGTAGTGAGGTCCATTCCATACTCTCCTGCCTCGATGGATGATCGCTGATCTGGGGTGTTTTGCCACCTCGGGCCTTCACTAATTCAGAGATAACCATCATCCAGTCGTGAGGATAAGAAATTATCCAGTTGCGAAATTATAGTGCTCACTTGGAATGAGCATCCCATCTATATAACGGTGCGCGAGTTGCCAAAACATCACCGAGCTTTCTTCATTTTCTGTCTTGTTGCATCAGGACCTTTGGTCAAGGAAATGCAGGTCAGTATAGACCTGCATAGCCTGATATCCTGTAATAGCTCCCATAGCAAGCCCCCTGCTATGGTAGATCCCCAGGTTCTATACAGTGCTATATAGCAACTATGGAGCAGCTATATAGGTCTATGGATGTGCCATAGCTTGGCTCAATTGGGGAGACATGCCAAACAAGTTTCCTTTTATGGTAACATTACATAATCTTACATAATCTAGATAAATCAAATTTCCAAAAGGGCTAGATCCAACTAAATCTGAGACTCAAAATAAATTTCCCACATCTGGGATAGAACCCATGACCTCTTCCAATTATGGTAATCATGCTGACATAAACAGCTAGATTAGGAGACATAACTCTCTAGACCATTTGGCCTTGACTGTAAAAGTTGTGCTTGGCCAATGACATGATCAGCCACTTCAAAGATTGCCCCGTACCTCCATGATCCAACTGGTAAAAATGTATTAATAATATGTTTCAGGTAGCTCAATGACTGGCGCACGTGCTCAAAATTTTAGCATGACAAAGTACAGTGCTGTACATTTACCAAAAATGGTACAAAAAATGATTGCCTTGCCCCAGCCCAATAAGGCGGTTGTTAATTCAAAAAAAATCAACATTTCTGGTTTTACCATAATCTTCATTTTATGGTGTGGAAAAAGCGACAATTGCTTGACAATTAGGATTGCTGTCCATGGGACAGAGTTGACTTAGGTGGTTTGCATTCAGCTTCACCAGTGCAAGTAATGTCCCTGCTGCTATGGATGTGCATCTTCTGCTTTTTTTTTGTGCATGTAAGACTCACCAGACATATATTCATCATTTCTAGATGATTTGATGTTCTCTCCCAAAAAGGAAATGCTCTATAGCACTGTAGAGACACCCCAAGTCCATGAAGTCCTATTTATTTCCCCCAAAGCTATGGATGTCTATATACATGTGGCAAGGCTATGGGGTGCTAGATACAAGTGGCAAGGCTATGGGTGTCCATATACATGTGGGTTTCTATACAGCTTTGCTGGTTTTGCTGATGTTGCATTCTAAGATTCCGTTGCAGATGTTCTGTTTGCCAGCATCGGTTGGAGCAAATTCAAGCAAAGCGCGTAGAACCGGTATAGTTTTATCAGTAGGTCCTAGGGATTCATAGAAGCCCAAGAGCTGCTGAGCTTGGGACACTTGGTTCGCCAAGTGGTTAGCCATCACCGCCAAAGAATATTGATGTCACGTGGATCTACGCATGCTCTGTCGTTGTTTGGTCTCCTGTTGACTTCGCCCACATGACTCGCTCCAGGTCTCGATCCACCAGCCCGAGCCTTGTGCTTTCTGGATTGGGTGTGGATGAAATTTCAGAGGCCGACTACTTTCAGAGGAGCTCCGAATTTCGAACATGGTTACGAGACGAAAAAGGCAAATACTTTGACGAATTGACGGGCGAGCGAGCGCGACAGTGCGTGTGTGATGGTCTCGTAACGAGTGCCAACGACTGGATGTAGCTGACTCTACTCTATATGTTTAGCTACTTTCGAAAGTTTGTCAAGGTCAGTGGCAACCACCCGTCGTTGATAGCGCTAACATCTGGCTTAGGCCTGGAATCGGGGTAAACTACCTAAATTTCTGTATACGTCGGGCGCAACCATTGAGCGAACTCGGCCAGCCTCGTCAAACACGGCCTATAAATGGTCATTTGCAACCGAGAACTCGAGGGTCAGCACAGCCGAGCTCAAAGCCGTTCGAGAAGAGGGCATGTCATTGCTCATGGGTAGCTGCCAGCCGACTAATATTGTGTGCAGTTGGCCAGGCTACCTATGGGGCCGAATCTATGCCTGTTGCTGGAGCTTCGTCCACTCGCCGCACCATGGGACCAACCATGCCGCCAGATCACACGTCGGGACCATTATTGCCTTCGTCCTCTGATCGCACCTTGCAACGCGAAGCGGAGATCGAAGCAGCAAAACAGAACCGACGGATGTCCAACAAGCGCGGGCGAGAACGACTCGAGGATGAGGATGGTGGGATTGGACCCAAGCAAGTTGGGCGTGAAGGAATGATGGAGAAGAAACGCGCCAAGCGAGAGGACGACCGCACAATGAGAGACCGAAAAGAGGATGGAGGGCTGGAGGTCAAGGAAGAGGTGCTGATGGGTGCCGGAAGTAACGATAGCTTCCAAGCCGCGTAAGTCACGACGATTCTGCGACACGACACGGCTGACAGACAATTCAGGATCGCAAAACGAAATGCTGCGAGAGCAAGATGGGCAGAGAAGAAGCAAACACCGGCCGGGGTACCAAACGAACGACGCGAGGCCATGAAAGCCAAGGAAGCCGAGACCATGGCTATGTTTCAGTCCCTAGCAAAACAACGGTTTGGCTAGGTTGCTTGCGAGTTGCTACGGGAATCTCGGTTGTCGCTCGTTATTTGTTGGCCGATATGTCCAAATATCCGAGCTAGTAACAGACCATGATGGTTTCTTCGGGCATGCTGCAGGGTCGATTTTATTCACGGGACGGCTGTAATGTAAAGTGGTGGTGAATTATTTATATTTGGGCATGTAGTTGTCCAGTTCAAATACGACAGAAGTGGTGACCCAAAACACTAGCATGAAGGAATTCATCTCAGGCGCGAACAAGCCAGGGAGACACGACGGTCTAGTTTTTGCGCTCGATGCCTCTGGGTCGCTCCTTGACGACAAACTTGTTCCCATCCCGGTCAGCCGATTTGCGAGTGCGGCGGCCTTTGGTGAGCCAACCCCATACAGAGCGTGGATGCTTTCCTCCCTTTGATTTACCACGTCCGCCGCCATGAGGGTGGTCGCATCTGATCCGACGGTGAGTACAAGACAAGGCAAGAATGATGCTACTCACGCATTCATAGCCACGCCACGGACATGTGGGCGTTTGCCTAGCCACCTGCTTCTCCCAGCCTTGCCCAAGTTGCGCCCCTTCCAGTCTGCGTTGCTGACCTTGCCGATGGTGGCCACGCATCGTTGCATAACATTGCGAACCTCGCCACTCTGGAGCCGAACCTGGGTCCAGAGCCCCTTGTCATCGTGGGCTACGACTTGGCCAAATGCGCCAGCCGAACGGACAAGAACTGCACGACCGTCGGGAGAGAGTGCGATGGCATGAACCAGTGTGCCGGCCGGGATGAGTCTGAGCGGGAGAACGTTGCCGGGCTTTAGAGTGCGAGCACGGAGGACACCGAGCGAGAGGTTCGTCGAGGCATTGGCGGCGGCAATGTCACTGGCATCGGGAGCCGCAGCAAAGGCAGCTTGAGGCGAAGAGGGAGACGCCAGCGCTTTGAGCGAGCGCTTGGTCGGAGCTGGTGAGTCGACAAAGCCGTCGATCAGACCAGCCGGGACGCCGCTGCGGAAGCTCTCGACGACATCGCCGGCCCGGAGTCCATCGCACGCGAGGATGTAGCTCCACGGCTGTGCACCGGCGTCCCTCGCCTTGATGAGTGCAATGTGTGCGCTGCGTCCGGGGTCGTACTCGATGCGGACGACATCGTGTGGGCCGGGTGCGGTGCGCATGAAATCGACGGCCCGGAGTCGCTGGCGGTGTCCGCCCCCGCGCGAGCGTACCACAACCCGCCCACCACGCCCCCGCCCTGCCTTTTCTCTTTTGGCCGTCGTCAGCGCACGCAGCGGTCGTCCTTGGAACAAGTAGGGCGAGACGGGCAAGCGAAGATGGCGCAACGACGGAGTCACCGGCTTGTAAGTTTTGAACTGCGTCGATGAGCCCTGCACTGGAACCGAGAGCGATGACGGAGGGGTTTTTGGTACATTTGGTTTCGCCAATGCCGCTGCCGATGTAGAAAATGCCCGACCGAGTCTAGGCAGGAGGCGAGAGAGCATGGGTGTGGTCGAGTGTGAATTCGAGGTCACGTGGGATCTTGTGATGATCATGAATGCAAGTTCCACTAAAGTATCACTATGTACCACGGCGCATAAGTTTCAAAATTCAGCAGTAAATGGCGGGAACAGGGGACAAGATGGAACAGCAAAGTCTGACTTTGAAGAGAGATCACGTTCGCCACAAAGGCTCCCCTACACACTGGCACTTGAATAGCGTGATAGGATATGGTCTATATTCATCATCACACCCAGTTTATAGAGTGCTATATCATCCTACTGTGGTACACGTTAAGAGGCTGAAATACACCGCAAAGTGATGGCCCGTCGACTGAGTCTAGAAATCCACACACGCACATGTATGTGTTTGCCCCTGGGTCACACCAAAATAAAGCCCATGCCTCTCACATCCACCCTCACGATAAAACATACCTCGACCCTTTCTGACCAGCCATCCAACTTTCCAAAGCAATTATGTTCGACGGAGGATATGGTGGGTAACTTTCCAAGTCGGTTGATATTTTGACCGGATGGACTGTTCATCATGTCCTCGCGGCTGAAATCTGTGAGAAGTTTCCATGCTCACACCTTTTCATCCTAAAGTGAACATTTGGGCCAATCACTTGCATAAAAGGGTTGGCATCACTCAGTTTTCGACAGTGGCAAGATGCGAACGATATTTGCCCAGGCCAGCCTAGAGCCCTCGCCTGGCACGTCCAAAAACCCGCGCTCAGACGACGGGATACCAATCCGTCCAGACAAAATACAACGAAACCGTCGCAACGCAGAGCCTACATATAATGCAATTTCAGGAACACATCAACACAGGTCTGCTAGTCTTACCAGCTCCTCCAGTGTTTGTCCATCGCATTTGGCTCTAGCAGTAAGCTTACCTTGGCTATCGTTGTTTGATATGCGCTTTCAATCTTGGAAGAATGATCGCTCGCTCTGGGCGGCCGACCCAGTCTGGCTCTACTACTCAGGACGAATGCCAAGGCGTGTCGGGAATCAACCATTGTCTACCCACCCCTCCCGCATGAGACTCCGATAGTCCTCGAGCAAGCCCAAGAGATTCTTGTCACAGTTCGCCTTGTGTTGACATTGTACAATCTCGTTACAACTATTCAGCCGACCCCGTAGAGTTGAAACATAGTCAATGAGAACAGGTAGAGTCGAAACGGTGCGGTCACTTTATGTAACTAAAACATCCTAGACTATGAAGTTTTGAGCGTCAAACTCCTAGTGTCATCGCAGAGGTGGTGGCTGGATGCACGCATTCAGGAAGTCACGTGCCTTTGTTATTGACTTTTCGACTTCGACGATGGCAAGTTTATTCTCTCTCAATCAGCACCCATCTCACTTTGTGCACAGGACAACATTACCGCTGGGACTGCAGAGCTTCGAGATGTGACTAAAATCGAACGAATAGGAGCTCATTCACACATCCGTGGACTTGGACTTGACGAACGGCTCGAACCTCGTCCAAACTCGCAGGGAATGGTTGGCCAGCCCAAGGCAAGGCGGGCCGCGGGTCTGGTCCTTAAGATGATTCAAGAAGGGAGGATTGCCGGACGTGCGATTCTATTCGCTGGTCCTCCAAGCTCGGGCAAGACAGCCATCGCCATGGGTCAGTCCAAGCCATTTACTTGCTATTTTCGCCTAACCCGACATTCCGCAGGCATGGCACAGAGTCTTGGCCCAGACGTTCCGTTTACCACTATCGCCGCCTCTGAAGTCTTCTCCCTCTCTCTCTCCAAAACGGAAGCCCTGACCCAGGCCCTTCGCCGTTCTATTGGTGTGCGTATCAAAGAGGAGACCGAGCTCATCGAAGGCGAAGTTGTCGAACTCCAGATCGACCGTTCACTCACGGGCGCCACTAAAACTGGTCGGCTCACCATTAAAACCACCGACATGGAGACCGTCTACGACCTCGGTCACAAAATGATAGACGCCCTCGCAAAGGAAAAGGTTCTAGCTGGAGATGTGATCACCATCGACAAGGCCGCCG
>JAYRCO010000516.1:0-23509 GCA_037042815.1 Ceratobasidium papillatum
TTGTCGAGCACGCTCGTCGTGGTGGAGAGCAAAAGAGAATATCACAACCACGCTACTCGGCCATTGCACTGCTTTTGATCAACAAATCCTTAACAACAGCTCAGCCTCCGTATCGACTGATCTGAGAACGTAGGCTGGGCATGTGAGTTTTCTTGGTTGCCACTGGGCATTAACTGTAGAGTCTGAGAGTCTGGTCGTTGGCAAGTCGAGGTTAAGTCGCAGAGCACTAACGATCAACCCGGACCCAAAGTTATGTAACCCGCACTAAGCGGAAGTGTTTTATGAGCATATTTACCTAATTGGAGTTTTCTTGATGGTATTATGAATGGACGAGATGGTTCTACCAAGACTTATTGATAGAAATAAACACCTTGCTTGACAACCGTGGCGACCACTTCCGTCGGGATTTGTTTGCTCACCCAGACGCACGTGAGGACTGACCGGCCCTCAATTGAGGCACACCCAGGTAAATAGAAATAAATAGGTTGACTATACGCAACGGCCCACTTGACAAAACTAATTAGAGAAGGAGTAAAGTTTAGATGTCAAAATATGGATGGTTACTGACCCTCAGTACCTAGCTAACCAAATCCGGCTACAGTCTGAAACCAAGAATTTTGGTTTCAACCGAAATCAGGTTAGCAATGTGGCTACTCGGACAAACTGCGCCGCTTTTGTTTCTTTCGTCTGTTACGCTATGGCTTGGTGGAGCCTATGACAGAATTGATATACATTGCAAACTTGCAGTCTGAAAATGCCTCGCTAGAATAGCTCGTCTCTTGCTTTTCAAATACTGAAACATTAAAAATTTACTCCAGAACGACGAACGTGTTCCTAGCTTCACCAAAATCCATGCAAAATTACACTCGTAGATGTCATGACTTCCAGCCCTGTCACTTATTTGTCCGTGAAAACACCCGGCGTAATGCCGCTTCCGGAGCCGATAATGCAGAGCTCTTCGCCATCGTATATTTCCAACGGCGAAGCGCAGCCGGGTCGTCAAACCATACTCCAGCAGCTTAACACTTCCGGAAAAGACGTCCTCGATCTCAATTAAAGAACCAGAGCTGTTCGTCCAACGAAATCATGAGGTGTATCGCCCAAGCAAGCAATGAAGATCCAACCCCAAAATCCACGCACACTCGTTCGAGTGCCGAATGGATGCACTGCGAGAGCTTCACCGCCGAACCAGCGGCGTAGGTACTATACTGGACGGACAACGTTGACCGAACTTTGAGTAACATATGCTCCACGACATTCGAAACGGCGTCCACAAGCCTCTAGTCTATCGTGGCAAAGATAAACTTGGACCGCCAAGTCCAGCCGAAGACAAGCACGAGGACCGAGAACACCAGCAACATACAGCACAACCAAGCGTGAAACTCCTCGATATGAGCCATAACGTTATGCGAGCGTTGGGATGAACAGAACGCGCAGTAGACTAGACATAGAACATCAGCAAAGTCAAAAGCCACATATCTCAGAACCAGCGATCCAGCTCGACGCTATCTCCGCCATTCTTGAATCCGCCACAGTAGATTGTTCATGCTGTCCAGAGCACGGCCGCAAGGAGCGCTGCCTCGGTCAATGTTTCGGCGTGGCGATGGAGAAGAGAAGGGTGAGTTGGCCCTTCGGCGACAACACGAGATTTCGAGCTCGCTCCTCAAATAGTATTCTTGGCGTGCTCGGTCACGAGCTCGGAGTACCTATAATTAGTTAGATCTTATCACGCACAGTACGTCCATGCGGGTACATCCCCGAATCTGACTCCTCCTTGTGCTCGTCGGTTTGTTCGTGTGACATGATTAACCAGATTGGAGGAACGTTTGAGCAAGACTCAGCGGCAATGCGCATACGGTCACATCAAGCGTGGAGGCCGAAAAACTTACTGAGACGAACAGTAGCTGCACATGAACGATAACGGCCTGCCAGCAACCCAGCCCTACACCTACCACTATCTCGTCTCACACCAACCCCGGTCAAACCTACCCGTCGAACTCAAGCACAACACCTCATAAAACATCAACGGACCAAATCCGGCAATCCAATCCTTCAGCGCGCTTACCTCGGCACAGTCCCGCCGTATCACCCTCGAGAGATCCGCACGCGGTGGCGAGATTCATTCGTATGGACCATGCTTAGGAGATGAGCTCTAATTGAAGCTCATGCACGACCGTCACACCCGGCATGCATGGTATTCACACTCGTCATGCGATATGGCGCGTCATGGCTCTAGAGCCTTAGAGTGGGCATGAAGAGTAAATGAGCCGATGTCGTCCCCGGCTCGATACACTTTGATCATCACGTTGGTTCATTCGGTCGGTATGGTCGGTCGGGACAAGTGAGGTTCCGTCGGGGCGCTTCACCTTGGTGTGTATTATGTAAGCTAATGAAGATCAGTAAATTACCTCTTCGAAGCGGGTGTATTTTATATGCGTCATTGAGAACGTCATTATTGGTTTTTAGAATTTCACAGATGCCTCTTGGAGCGCACACAACGTTCTTCAGACATCTTTTCACGAAGAGTGACCCGCAAGAGTGACAAGAGCGCAACGGTACGCGCTTTGTTTGAGACGCATCAAAACCCAGGGACTCGATAGCAACCGACTCTCCGATCATCAGTCTACATACCCCGCACATCCGATCGCCACGCCACGCGAGGGCCTATTCTGTTCCTGCTCGCTCTATTCCTCCCTTACTTTCCCCACACTTTACACTGAGCATCGTATTCTAGCCTTATCCTGACGGGGCGGAAGGTAGAAGGTGGACGGTCAGGGGTGCTGAGCTACCGAATTTTGATTAGAATTCGGGATGGTTATCTCTGTCCTATCAAATGTCTTTATTGTCGTCATAATTAGGCATTGGTTGTGCTGCACCAGTTGTAACCCGCTCGGGTTTAGCGTGAAAAGTACACGTCTACGTTCCGGCTATTTTACGCTGCTGAATCGGCAATCCTAATCTTAATATCATGCGCTGACGACAGACGGTCCGGGCTAGGTAGCTTATCACCCCGCACGCTGACGCACGGCTTACTGAGCCGGGTCAAGACCGAATGTGGAGGGCGTTTTTGTCGTCAGAGGCGATGCGATTATCTCGGTCTGGGTGTTGAATGAGTCAGTGCATGACTATGACTATGCCCAGGTGGAGGTTTTTGTGCGCTGCATGGTTGTTCTGGATGTGGCTGATTAACATCCGTTGGTTGGGAATAATACCGCAGCGAGGACTAAATGCTAACAGATGATGGCTTTTGTGACCAAACCGGAGTACGGTACGCAATATGTTTCAGCACGCATGGGTCTAGTCCCATGGGTAGAACAAGATGTAATACCATTACTATATTGGCCATGGAAATACAAACACAATAAGCTTTGAACGGATTCCGCGTGTGATATACCGTACGGTACGATTCCACCTATAGCAAGTGCCTGTCCGTGGAGGCGCCTGCATTACTTGGCATCGAACGCTCCAAGTCGCTGACTTTGAACGATGAGCGCATCGTTGATCATCCCCGAGTCTCGTTTGCCTTCTCGAACACGTGTATCGATGGTCAAGCCCCTTTTCTGCTTTGGTTTGAGCACCACTAATGCTGTTGGCCGACGCAACGAGGCCTGTTGGTGTTGTTGACCGAGGCAGGCGAAAGCGATGTGGATGTGGATGTACCCGAGAATTGCAGGGGGGAGAGGGAGGGATCTTGGCAAGGAGCTCACGGTGAGGGTCGACCGCATCGGAGCGCATTCTAGTGTCCGATCTACGATTGGAGTTGTCTATATGCGTATCAGGGGCATACGCCGGTGTTCTCATCCCTGTCTTTGTCGTGTGCGTTGGATGTCGGGCGATATCCTCGGGAGCTCATCGGTATCGAGTGCGGGGTGGATAGACGTTGCATTAGGAGAATTAGCTTCCCTAGAAATTTTTGAGGAATATTACTCGGAGGTTGCCTAACGACTCACGCGCCCGACCCCCCTTCAATATGTCTGGAAAGCTCGGAGCAAACGCACGACGTGTCACCCGGTATGGTAACTGAGGCAATTACGCTGCTAGGGACTATTCGTCGTAGATGTAATGAAATACTTTTTTATGAAGTCTGTGGTGCCCGTGTCCCCCCAACACTGAGCGGACAGAGTGCCTGCTTGGCGGCGGGTCACGCGGGTGTGCGAAACGTACGACGGAACCCGAGTGTGACAGGCGGAGGGGCGACATGGGCGCTGGCTCGGTTTGGGTTTTTGATCGCTATGCCGGCGGCAACCCCAAACCGGAAGGGACCAACCAAGACTCGGGATGCGACCGATCAGGCAATGGGTCCAAACAGACCCACACTCTCGAAGGCTGTCTTACTTTTCTGGGTTGCCACTAGTCACTTGGAAGGGTATATTATGACCTTGCTGCCGGTGCAAGATCGCCACCTTTCCCCCCGTCCTCCGTCCCGCCTCCTCCTCAACCATTACAAATGGCTGCTCTCGAGTTGTTCACCTCGTTCCGGACCATCGACGACGACGCGATCAGCGTTGCGTCGGACTGCACACTGCCCGATCCTATCCAATTCGGCGCGCCGCTCGAGCGGATGTCATTCGCCGACGGCGAGTGTTCGTACGACTCGGCGTCTGTCAAGAGCTATGCGAGCTCGCACTATCCGTCATGCGACTATCTCCCGTCCAGCAGCTGCCGCGACCCAGACTGCGACTGCCAATCGTCCGACGACGAGGACGCCCCGCTCCACCACCCTGTCATATTCGACGACGAGGACGAGGATGTAGGGCTCTCTCCCTGCGCCTCGAGCACGTCTTCCCTCAGCGACCATTTCCAACAACCGCGCCGCCTATCAAACGCAGGCGACCTCGCAGGCGTCGAGCACTGCGACACACCAAAAGTGATGCGCAGGGTGAGCTCATTTCTCCGCACATTCGGCTCTCAGCGGCTAACACTTTTGTTTCTGTTTCAGCTCTCGAACGCAGCAGAGGGCGCGCTCCCACCTCGACCGGACTCTCCGCTTGAACAGGTTGTTCCGCAGACTCAACAACGGATCGGCACATCCGACGCTCACCGACATCACCTCGCGCTTGCCCGCTTCCTCAACGCCGAGCCCGTTCGTTCCGACCCGTGGAACCACACCATCCCCGTCGTCCACATCCGCGAACACACAATTGCCAATCGCACCACCGGAGCTACCCTTGTCACCGAGCGCCTCCACAACTGGTGGAGCCTCCCCTTTGCCAACGTCCGAGACTGCATCGACTATACCAAACAAGTCCTAGAGGTAAGTCCCCCTTATTTTTGAATTTTATCCCGGCCATCAACTCACCCTATTTCGTCTAGGGAGTGGCGTTTTTGCACGAAAACCAAATCACAAACTTGGCAGAGGCGGTCAGGCCGCACAACATCCAGATGGACACCGGTCTGGCCCCCGTTTGCCCCCCGACCCTACCTTCTCGCACATCCACTTCAGCCCCTGTCACCCCATCAACCGAATCAGAGGACCTTCCGCCCGTGGCTTGGTCCCGCGGCGATTTCCCTGTACGATATTACTTTACGGCCACGAGTGGGATGCATCGTGTCCGCCGATTGAGCAAAGAGGGCACGCGAGCCGATCTGGTAGAGGGCGATGATCTCGAAGCGGCCTCGATGGACTTGCACGTGACGGAACCAGACCACGATGATGAGGAAGAAGAGGAGGACGAGGCGGTAGCGCGCCTGCACGAGCTCGATACCCTCTCACGTACAGTCGATGACGATATGTGGGAGGCGAGTGTAGCAGTTGACCTCGTCGCACTTGGGAATTCGCTCGATCTGGTCTTTGGCAAGGTAAGCCCGCTTGTAGTATATGCGCTCATCGCATCATCTGACTTTTTCCCCTTCGCACAGATGCCATTCAATCATCTACGGCCGATCATCCAAGACTTGTGCGACGCCTTTGATACGGACCTTTCGGCCCATGACGCTCTTTCGCGTGTAGAGGATCTGGAGCGTGCGCTTCCGAGCCATGAGCTGCTGCGGTCTATCTCGTTTGACGATTAGGCGTCGCCCCCAAAAAACCGTATCATATGCCGGCAGACTTTATCTTGGCTATCACCGTTTTTCGTCTTCATCATCAACCACCATTCACTCTTTCTCTCTCGCTGATCTCCGTCCACCCACGCATGCCTGTCAAACCTATTTATCCACTTCTTTCACCCTTCTCCTTTCCCCTTATTGCACTCGCTATGAAAGACCCCGCTCTGATGTTGTTTTATCGCGTTTCCTTTGCGAGTTGTATCCTTGATTGTTTATACTGGGTTTAGTTAGCTGCTGTACACTGGGCTTCCTTGTCTTCATTTTTTCGATTTCGTTGTTGTAACTAGCTTATGTCTTTGTTTGTTCTATGCACATCTTTTTTCGTGATCTATCCCATCTATCTAAGGGCCTGATGGTGGTCTCGTGAGGGGCTGATGTCACTTGCAGTTTGCTAGGCTTTGATGTAAAGTCAACAAACAAACCGAGCCTGAATCGTTTGCTTGGGGTGTAGGTCATAGGTCATGTGGCAAATTTGAGGGCGCGGGCGTAAGAAGACCTATAGACTTGCGGCGAGGTAACAATCGAGACCGATGTCAAACTGGCCAAATACGTACCCTCCCTGCTCGTCATACTATTCGTTTTCAGCTCGGCCGTTGGGGTGGTATCACGCGACCAGACTCGTCGTTTAGCTTCAATGTGGTAATTTACACTTTTTTCTTTTCTTTTGCGATCAAGGTTGATGTGGCGCTGGATCTGCGCTTGAATCGCCGTTGTCGCTGAGATGGGTTTATTGTTATGATGTTATTATTCCGTCCGGTCGTCCGATGAAGTCGTCCACGTTGTTCGATCATTGTGCACTGTAGCGGCCTAGGCGGAACGTCGGTCACGCGGCCCTATGTCCTTTATCCTCCGAACGGCGTCCGAGCTTAAGATACACCATCCTGTATTGGGTGGGCTGGATTGAAGTTGTAGATCTTCTGGTGCACATTTCGGTCGAATCAAAGTAGTTGACCTGACTAAGATTATCCCCTCCACCATGCCGTTGTTCGTAATTATTAGACCGTACGATGCATTTTCCTCTCGTGAAGTGTAAATCCAGAAAGGTTCTCCCGCTCTCTCCACGTGTAGAACGTCTTCTTCCGCCTGCCTCTAGCCTCGATATTTCACTTCTTTTAATTATACCTACGTATTATTTACGACCACGCACCTTGTCGATCCCGTCTACGTTCGGACCCGGTGTGTCATTTAGCCTCGCTTCTTCGGTGTGCGTTCGGGTCGTGCTCGGGGGACGTCTAGCCGCTGGAGATAGGTGAGCGCTCCAACGATCGCCATAGTAGATAGAAGCTGGATCTATTCTAGGTAGTGGCTGGGTAAATAAAAATAGCATAAAATAGGCTTCGTAGTCGTTGTTCGGCGCAATTGTTGTTGACTCACTAGAGTGCTTCTTTTCTCCACTCTCGTTATTCCGCGAGCTTCGTTGGGCGGGAGAAGATCTTCCAACTATTTTTAGGGCCATACATTGGAGTCTGACAGAGAACTTGGCTTCGGGTGGGTTCGGGGCGGCTGGGGCTACTTCTGTACTGGTGAGAATGAAACCTTTCTTCTTGTCTTCTCTTGTTATGCGTGGTATGACGAGCGAATTGTGTGCGTGCCATTTTCCGACGATTATGCTATCCCCGCCGAGTATCTACAGCCGTTCAGGCGATGGATATGTTACCCGCTGGGGCTATCCGTTGTGTTTGCGGGACGGAGTGTTGTGACCGTGACGAGGCTGTTCTTTCGTAAAAGAGGTCGAGTGAATTGAATTCTGCATTGATGGACTCGGATGGGCTGGTAGAGTCACTGTCGGAAAGATCGGGAAGGCCGCGTTGTAGGCGAGCGTAGGCTATTCATAGTTTGCCGAGTGGCTTTGCTACATGTTCACCACGCATACATCCATCAAGGACCTCGTCAGAGTGAGGTCTTTTGGCTAGGTATTCTTTCTCGTACAACTCGAGGAGAAGCGTAGCAGAATGGTAGAGATGTTGTGCTGTAAGCATTCTCATCTTGACACATCACGAGGCGGGACGTGTTGCATATCGCTTATTCGATGAGACTTCGGCCATTAAGAACAGGATTCACAAACCTGAGATTTCCGTACCTAGTCAGTGCTTCAGAGTATAGCTTTACGATTATAAATGTGCTCAGTAATATACACATAATCTGATAATCTTATCTGCTAATATACTTTGATCCGCCGGAAAGACAGCCGAGCCCGTTCATACTCGCACCATGCGGTTTATTCTAATTTTGCGATGGCAACACATCTAACCTTGTATCTTTCTTCACATTCACACCAGATATCAACAGGAACACGTTTGTGATCCACAAAACCTGACGTCTAAAGACCGAGACCGGGCCGCTCTTATTGACCGGCTCAACCTGGAGCACATGACCGCGAAGCTACCCTGGCCTGACTAGCCGGCCCGTCGTATTTCTGTCATGTTGCACTGCGTGTGTGTTATCCTCGACGGATCTACGTGGAAGTCAAGAGCAAAGGAACGTGCATGAATGAATGTATTGGTTATCCCAGACATGGTTCCGGTCTAGGTCCTTGTGCGCCAGTTGCTCAACAGCGTCGGCCGTCGCGTTCATGGCCCCGGCCTTAGGCACAACGTATTAGACTATCCCCCTGTCCCCGCGCCCCTTACATTTCTGTCCCAAATGCGCTGAGGAACAAACCTTGTAGCGGCTGAATGTTTGCCATCGGTTGTTTGCATTCCCGATTCCCACTCCCATTCTCTCACACGACTTCGATCGTTTCGTTTCGACCCTGCAGCCCGACTGTATGCGCCCAGGGACTAAGAATGGGAGCGGAAGCGGTGAGAAGGTTGGTACATGGGAGCATGCTTGTCTGCCCAGGGCGTCATAAAGCTTGAATGCTCGAATAGGGTGCGGCGTGGGAGGGAGATGTGTATACTTCGAGGTCGAGTATTACCCCTTGCGTGTTGTGTTTCGAGTGACGATGATGCTGATACTAGAAGTGCTGTATGAAGTCATTTATGAGCAGTTGGCGCAGTACGGCGAGATATGAGAGGCGAGAGCGCATCTGCGAATCGAGCAGGGGAAGCAAATGGATCGCGTCAATATGAATAATATACCCTATTAGGAAGGTGCGAATAAACTGAAATTCTGCATGTCGGTAACCTGTGTCCTAGTCGACTGCCCATCTCAGTAGCCTTTTGATAGCAGCTGGGACGTTGCGGACCTTGATGACACTTAGGGGGCCCAGGCATCCATTATGCATGGAACGGGCCGCGCCCGCACATGTACTAGTCTTATGGTTTGTACATCTTAACGGTCATGTGAACGCAGTTGAGTGTATGATGTTCGATGCTAGGGGTAGCATGTTTCATCGAGCCTAAGCTTCCTAGCGACTAGTGCTTGGACAAAATGTGCATACGCCTCTCCCGACCCTGTCACTTGTAGGTGGAGCCATCAGGTCACATAGAACCATCTGTTAGTTATGATAGAATAAGTCAGTTAGGAGCTCTGTGATGAGCATCGGCGACACCGGTCTAACTGCTAGTTTGTTTCGCCTCCTTTCGCTCAACCAGGAAAACCGTCCCTGTATTTAGTCGTCTAATTAAGATGGTATCCATATCGGACAGGTGGTAAAAGAGCTCTTTGAAGTATATGAAATAAATTATTCTGCATGTTGGTAAAGTATAGACGACGCTTGTGGGGTGTCGATATTGTGTGGCACATCGGCGCTTGATTGCCACCTTGTGGCGCGGCTCGGCGGAAGCAAATTCAATCCCGCTCACGACCACCACAACACTCGCCTGATAGAGTTTAAAAACAACACAGCCTACAAAATATGTCACAGCCTCTACAGGCAATACCCGGAGGATCTTCAAGCCGTAAAACTGGTGGCCTATGGTCATACATTCTTCCGCCCGCGACCTCCACTTCGACTCCAGCGCCAGACTCAGACGCCGCAGCCCAACTCTCATCATCTACCTCCACTTCGCTTCCAGCGACAGGGCCATCAGATCGTAGTGCTGTGTCAGTTCGGCTTATGCTAGGCGATGCCAAAGCGGCACTGCAACAACTGTCAGACCGAGTGGAGCGGGTGGCTGACGAAGCTGCCAACGCGCGCCGAGAGGTTGCCGAGGCATCCCGAGGAGTGGAGGAAGCTCAAGGTGGGATGCTAAAACAGGTTCAAGTCATCGGTGAGTAAATAAATGAGCGAATTACATGAATCGGAACAAACTCGGATTCCGGATGGCTTGGAAGAATCTCAATTTATCTTCATTTGGGTGTGCTGGCTTGTCGCTCTATTTTTGGATTGACCACGTACACTGGACAGTGAAACAAGTGGTGACAAGCCTTCAGGAAGCAAATATCGCGCATACATCCTCCCTCGAGGCCGCCTCGGCACGAATCGTGAATTTCGAGGCTTCCTTGGCTGCGCAGACAAGGGCTATTTCCGACCTATCACAAACATGTGCTGCCAACCAATTGGTACGTGCATTTTGAGAACGAGAACAGCTGTCCACTTAAAGGCAGTACCATCCGATTCTAACGGCTGTGGCGTTTGTAGAAGATATCCGAGCTCACGGACCGTATAACTCAAACACACTCCGCCGTGCTCTCCCTTTCTCCGATAATCCCACTTCTTCAGGCCATCCCCGCCGAAATAGCCAACGCGCAACTCAAAACTACAAACGCCGTGGAACACTTACAAGTGGAGTCGCTGCGCACTGCCCGAGATATGAGACTCGATCTTGAGAAGTTATCCGAGGAGCAAACACGCGCGACTTTAAGTACTGTCTCACAATTGTTTGGTGCCAGGGATCGGGCATGGAAAGAGCTTCTGGACGATGTGGTCGGGCACACAAGAAGGGACTTGGAGAAGTGTAGAGAAGAATGGTCGGACACATTGTCGGTGCACCGACAGGAGGTGTGTGGCCTACTATCAGCCCATCTCGCAACCTCTATGCATGCGTGTGTACACGAAGCCGCGGATACATCACCACCAGCGAAACCGAGCACTATAGTCAACGACGTTTTAGGACGTAATTCTTTGCCGGACATTTCAGTCAGAACAGGACAGCAGCTTGGCCAAGCAGCTACACCGCACGCATCTTCGACCACGCCACATCCAATAGAACCTCTGCATGGCGTGGATAAAACTAGCACGACACGGCAACGCGCGAGCTTCGAGATTGTAGAGGAGGCATGTGGTCTTGGCGGTTCTATCTATGGAACAAGCTACGAGGCTGAGAAGTTTGCCAAGACACTCGATGTCAAGATCCACACGAACAGACAGCATGGCCAGAGTGACACTACCCATCTGCATACATCGATTAATCCCCCTGATTCCTTTTCTCCTGTTGTCAACCCTCAACCTGAACATGAACTCGAGCCTATGCTTGAAATCGAATCCCAATCGACCGCACTGTCTCCACCTCCAGATCTAGACGAGCCTGTGCAGGAACTCGAGGATTCGCAGGACCTGGCAATTGAAACCCAGGAGGAAAATACATCAAACGATCGACTTTTTGGAGACTTGAACCGGCCCAATCGAACTCACTCAGTGAATTTCGATCTTACTACACCAGATTCACCGCCGTTTAGCGTGAATCGACAAAACATCACTGTTGAAGAAGGTGGGCTTGGTGGAATGTAGTTGTATGCATGCTGATTCGTCATCCATAGGTCCCCTTCATCAGAAGCAAACTGCCGACCCCCGTGCGCCTTCAACCTCTACACGACCACAAGCTGGACAATGGACCGACCCTCGTGTACCTAACCCTGTGATCGATACTTCCCCATGGCCAGGATCAGCCGAATCTGCTTACACAACTACGCTGGGACGTTCGTCCTCTCAATCATCGTTTTCATGCTTCACTTCGCCTCTACCAACTACAACATTTCGGAAACGTATCAACCCGCTGCACAGACAAGGCCCTGCCAAAAGACAAAAGACAAGAATACTTATGACTGCGGAAGACTATGACCTGGGCGGGGAATAGAATGGGTTGAAGCCTCGAGATGTACGAACCAGCGGCTATAATCTCCGGTGAATTGTTAATTTATGACTGGATATCGAGCTGTTTTTATCGAGTATTGTCGTCTTTGTAATAAGGTCATCTGGTGTAAGATTCTCATATTGAACGAGCATGACTGTTTGCCGCTACCAAGTATATTGGTTCAGTTCACTGTTCGGAGCAAGGAATTTTCATTTTCGTTATCCAACCCCGCCGCCGACATGATTCAAACCAAAAATTAAATTGGTCTAGCGAAGAAGACTCTCTTGATAGGCTGTATTGATTGGAGGATCTGGCCATGAACAGCAAAAAAAAAGGATTTTTTCTTTTATTTCGAACACTTTGATTATTTACAAAAATAGAGCTGTTAGACTCAGCAGGCACAGCAAACAAAACCTTCGAGTTAGATAAGCTAAATCAGGAAAGCACGACGAGAAACTATAAAGGTGGTAAAGATCTTCGACACTGTGGACATATGTTCTATCATACCGGCCATCTCAGTACGCAGCCGCTCTCAACCGAGAAATTGTACTAACTTTGATCGCAAGCCAACGTTCTAGACAATTTGTGTGCTATATGACGTCCTGTCAGCACCGAAACACAACCACCAGGGATAGATGCCATAGACTCACAAACATATGATGACAGGGTGCGATGGCGTATACACATTTGGTGCCCATCCCCACACCCACCAACAGCGATGAAGTCTCTTTTGTTCCGTCGGCATCTGAGTTTGGCAATACGATGTCATCCATGCATATAGCACAATCTCCGAGGGAGCTGCCTGGCGCTTCGGCATCGGGACGAGCGAGTGGTGGGTGCCAATCGTACAACTCAACTTGAACGAGCTGTGACACGGTATCACAATCAATAGTGTCACATAACCAAATTAGTAGTAAAAAGGCGACCCACCCCTTTAGGAAGGAAAAAGCTAGGGCCAAGATACTCCTGTCCGACCAACACTGCGCACTGCAAAAGCGCCCAGGCGGCCACGAGCCATATCCAAGCTAAGCAACAAAGAGTCAATCGCATGAACCCAATCAATATCATTTCAAAAAGATTCACGTTGCCGTTCCACAAAGAGAACGTTTCCTGGGCACAAAAATATGTCTTGCCACCAATTTGAAGATCAGTCCGAATCGAGTATATCTATGAGCACGCTCACATAGGGGGAAGAACAGTCGGCACAGCGTGGTCCCAATAACATAGCGTTTTTGCAGTGCCTTACGCGTTCCTCGCTTGACATTTCGTACAATCTGAGGAACCCAAAACGAGTACAGGGCGCCGATGGCGTAAAGTACTAGCTGAGGGGATACCGTGATCTGAACGAGAAATAGGAACGCAAACAGGATCATAACCCCTATCATACACATCTCGATGAGCCTCGTGCGCGATGACTGTTATCAGTTACGAGACTTACAAAACTTGGAGTCTGGATCCGTCATGCTGTTGGTAAATGATTGCACGGCACCAAAGGCACGTCTAAGTCCTGCCAACGTATTCTCTACTCGCTCTGTTCGACTGGGCGGGGGCGGCGCAGTTGATGCCTGATCGGACGCCAATGCAGGGGTAGTTGTGTTTGGCGTTGCTGGCGCAACTGGTGCACGCATCACTGCATCCTCTGGGCCTTGGATCTGGTGGATGAGCATCGAGAAACGCTAATCCAGAACCTTAGGGTGTGTGGCGTGAATTGCAGGGGTGAAAAACATACGACTTCGAATACTAGGAACAGTGTCGCCGCTAGGAAGCCAGGTGCGATAATAGACAATGATGATCGACTCTCTGATACAATTCCAACTGTGACATGCTACACCCAAAACAAGGCGAGGTGAGATAGAGGAGGGACCTGAACTGCGAATCGTGCTCACTCCAACAAACGAGTAGGCATCCGCTATCGCTTGTGACGCAAAAGTCCAACGAGATATCTTGGCGATAGATGAGGGCGTACGGGACATTTCCATCTGTCGAACAAGGAGCTTGAGGATGATAAAGTAGCAAATTGAGGCTACGAAGGAATCTACAACATATTGGGTTGAGGATCAGCTACCAGCATCTGCTGAATGCTTTGTACGTACACATGGTGGATTTGTACCAAAATATAGTTGCCCTGTCCATACGTCAGGATCAGTCCGCGATAGGTCAGTGGTGTTACTCACTGCATGCCAATCGCCTCATTAAACCTTAACGCAACAGCACAATCTGGACTCAGGATCAGTCCCTCTAACTGGAGCGGCGCTCGTTTAACGGTTCGAACTCCAGTAGGGTCTTCTGTCTCTGCCTCGAGTTCTTGCATAAAGTATGTAGAAAAGTTGGAGGGTTTAATATGTGCGTATAGTTGGAAGGAGCAAGATGTAATTGAATTCTTGTCTATTAAAAGTAATCAACGGTTCGCCTTGCATTCATAGACAGAAACATTGTGTACCTTCTGTTTGTCCTTCTGATCTAGGGTTCTTGATCCTGTCTTGCAAGGCATGTATCTGGCGGTCAATCTCGTCCTTGATCGCGTATGCGGTGATATTCTGAACTCCGATGGGCACAAGCGGCGAAAGTTGGCGGAGGTCAGGGTCCAAACTAGCACAATAGAAAGTCAGTGTCGAATTAGAAATGTGGTAGGCCACATACCCGCGAGGCTCCATAAGTCCATATATTGCACCATCCTCGTAAAAATGCACACCGTCTAGTTGATAGTTGACAAGCAAGTCATCCTTCGAGTTGACAAAATCAATGTGACCCTGATGTACATGTCAGTTTGCACACCTTCAAGGGCCGGCAGGGCAGCTTACCGTCAAGAAAGAAAATGGAGAAGTGCTATCCAGCCTTTGCTCTCGTACGTTGCCAGCAATCTTGTCAATACCCAACCAATCAAAGTCTCCTAGCCTCGACTTGACTTTGGTTTGGTTTAGACTGGAGACGAGCGGCCCAGCAGCGTTGTCCCAGTCCCATGTCTTGTTTGAAGATTGAGGGTCTGAAAGATTATAGAAGGAAGCTGGCCCGTTGATGAACCCCGTGATATTTGTATAGTAAGATTGTTGGGAGGGGTCGATGGGTAGTTGCTTGGGTATAAGGGCATTCACGATAGGCGAGGTCAGGTTGGTAGTATCCTCCTACAACCAGTTAGACCTTGAGATATGGAGGGTCGAGCGTGCATCGACTTACCAATGTAAAGTTGGATGCAGTCCCGTTTAGCCAAGCCGTATAGTTTCCTTGTTGATACTCTAAAGACCGAAGGGTATCCTCTACGAAGAAAGGTACGTGATACGCCTGGTCTTAAACAGTACTACCGCAGGCGAACCTTTCTGGGTTTGTTGGGATGGGTCATCGCCACTGAGGAGGAATAGAACAATACTAATTAAAAGTAAAGATGTAACAGAGCTGCGAGCCTGGTTGGGATTGAACGGCGTTGTCGCGGTAGCCCCTGGCAGTGGAGCTTCCATGAAGGTCCCAGAGACGGTGGAGGAAGGGATGATCGCGAGGGCATTTGGTAACACACAAGCAGCTGTAACATGCGAGCCCTGAGCGCTTGGTAGAGATTATATAATCCTGCGATCCTCAAAATTTCCTCCTGACCACAACGCCTACATTCAGTGAGTATCGCTCTCGATCTTTCCTTTTTCGATATGATGTTTGTGAGGCATTTGGCTTGAACGTACTGGTGATGGAGCCCATCGCCGTGTAGAAAATATCACGCTACCTTTTTATTCTTGTCTGATCCATCCATTTAATTCTATCGTATGTATTCGCTTTTACTGATGTAGACTCTGGGTTTTCAGCACGTCCCCGACATGGCTTGGCCCACCTTGAAAACGTACCTCGCTCCGAATACTCGGTCTCTGCTTCAGCACCTTGCACGATCACCAGCTTTCCCGCCTACCAGTGTTAACTTGTTTGCCCTCTCAGCTCAAGCCGACGATCTTCAGGCCGCCGTTTCTCGTATGACCGCTCTTCCTAACGCAATCGGTGCATTGTCAACGACCTCGATCAAAGGTGTCCAGCTTTCTGTCGCCTCGTACCCAAGTTCATCGTGCCTTCCCTTTCGATCGACTATCCCTGGAGTTCCTCAGGCCGAGGTCGGACGAATTCGGATGTACCGGGCTCCAACCGAACAGGATCGTGCGTCTGAGGCTAGGTTGGAAGATGTGCTCAGTGGCGGGACAACGAGCTGGAACGATGCACTAAGCGAGAGTGGGTCGTTCGAGCTGCCTGCTGATCTAGAGAAAATTGGGTGTGTATCTTTGTGTATTGGGAACAACTTGTATTTACAGGTATATATACTTGATGATAGTAATAAATCCAGTGTTTCCTCTTTTATCTACTTGAGTGATACCGCACCTGAGGGGTTATCCCAGTCGTTACACCGACATTTCCCTGCTGCCAGCCAGGTGAGTTCTTCTACTCTTCTTGACAATCTGATGCTTGATGGGTCGTTAGCTAGGCTTGACAGCAAGTTCGACTCCGTTTATCACTGGCCGACCTACAACTTTATTCAAGGGCTCCAGTATCTTCGCCGATGGTGCCGTTGGACTAGCCTTGTTCAACCAGGGCGAGCAGCAACACGAAATCGTGTTCGAAGATTTACAAGCATTTTCTCCAATACTGGAGGTGACCGAGTATCTATGTTCCCTATATATCTACCAACAGAGCACTGAGAGCACACTGTAGAGCACAAACCAACATGGTTGAAACCCTCGATCACGGCAACCCAGTGGAGGCTCTCCTACAGGCTATAAACTTACGAGGTCCGATCAACAAGGAGGATGATATATACCTTGGAGTTATGGATTCTGCAACGCCGCATGTATACCGAAAAAGAACGAGACGACCTCAATACAGCCGTGTGTTCAAGGTTACTGCTGGTGGGCCTACCAAGGGCACGTTGTTATTGGATGCTACAGAGGGGCCCCAAGTAGGAGCCAAAGTACAAGTCAGTCGATTCAACTACCTCTATTTTTATTTGGAATGCTTATTTTTTGTGGCTGCTCTTAGTTCGTCATTGCCGTCAAATCTCAAACGCCCTCTACACCCTCCCTCATCAACCAGCCGACCCCAACAATATCTTTCAACTCTATCTCGGACTCTGATATCGACTCTGTTCCCTTTAATTCCGAGGTTAAAGAAATCGAAAATATGTTCCTCGGTACATCTGAAAACGGGCTCGTGATAAGATCTCCAAGTATGGCGGCCTCGGAACGCCCTTGGATCTGTAACGTTCCCGGCGCAAAATACAAGGTACAGTGGCAGAAGCAGTAGCTTGTAAATTATCAATGTACGTACTCGCAATAAAGAGTCAACGACTGAAATTTATGCCGGGAAATGGAGCCTGGTCGCCAATGAAAAGTATCTTGTGGCTATTAAACTGTACAAAATCTCCTCCAATCCAGATTTGGTGTCAGTGTGCGTTTGTTTACGGTGGAACCCTGATACTCCGCCGCTCATCAACCGCTCATTGTTATCTAACTTCTTCACTCACCAAGAAGAACCTCCCATCGAATAGTTGTTGAATCTGGTTTCTGCTTATCAGCACAGTTTAAACACTCGCTCAACGGATGTCAGGTACTGCTAGAAGGAGATACCTTAGACTTTGAATTTCCGATCACACCTCAAGTGTCAGGTAGTCTAAGTTGGATCTCCTTCATGTATTCAAGCAGCTAATAAAATATACTCCATCACAGCCCACCATGGACCTGTGTACAACTGCAAACAAGCGTTCTCGTGTCGTAAACTTTAGGAGAATACCAAAAGTCGATTTCGAAGAGCAGTTGAATTTATTTGCGGATAACGGCTGGAGTTTCAGACGGCTCACTTTGCTGAATGGCGAGACTGTTGTGGCAGGCGATTGGTAGGAAATGAATCTGCAATTTAGTGGCTCGCTAATGCTTCTAGTAGTGTTGAGATCAACCAAGGAGAAGACTGTTCCCGGACCTCCTCTTCAGGGGAAAAGTGGATCGCTGAAATCGTTGAAATTAAAGGAGAGGATAAGACAACCACCGGTCAAAAGGTAAATCATTCCTCATGCCGCTACACTTGAATGAAGCTAACCGTGGCCGCTCTTGCGTTACTAGCGATACATTAAGTGCCGGTGGTTCTATACCGAAAACAGTAAGATGGTTACACCAAGACCGCCGTTGTCGCGTTTTTACTGACGTTTTATGTCGCTTCTCTCTCCGAAACACATTTATCTTCCTTACTGCCTACAGACCTCCGAAGATACGCAATCACCATCGGAAACTTGTAAGAGACTACTCGACTCCATAGTCTTGTCGTTGACCAAACAGCCTTGATTAACATATAGCTCCAGCTGTTCTTTTAGTAAAAACGAACTGGTTTTGTCCAACCACGAGCAGATCGTTTCAGTGGAGTCTATTCTCGGCAAAGTCACCGTTAGGTTTTTCGATGAGTCGGCGGCGGATCAAGTACTTATTGGTTGGGGTGAGAGATGGTATAGGTGAGCAGGGGGTTCATATCCCGGCTAATACTCAGCTTTAAGACTGATCATCTTAAGATATGAGCTGCGTACAGGGAGGGGCGCTACTGACAACCGACTGGTGCTCCATGGAAGAACAAAAGTGAGCAATACAATCTACACTCGGTAGATAAGTTGACATCAAACGGCTTAGCTTCCACCCGCTCGATGTGGAGTCTCAACCTGCCGCAAGCGTTACGATCCGATTTCAGACCGCCAACAATACTGCCCGCGAGAATCCTGTCAAATTTGGTACCATACTCAGTGTCTTGAAAACGTGCGCTTTCGGAAGACAAATCGCGAGTGCTTTCATCAGCGACTTGATGTTATGCTCGAGGGTCTCTCAGAGTTTGATGGCGTACCTAGAGACTTTTTCAAAGATCTGGAGGATAACGTGAAACTGGAGCAAGCAGGGGAGACATGTCGCTTCCCTCGATACCAGATTGGATCGATATCCCATATCGTCTGGTGCGCTCAGTCTTCTCTCAATCGCGGCTTGGGCTACGGTATTGTTGGAAACGAGGAAATTGTGCGAAGAGCACGTCAACTGTTACGCGAGATATGGGATGAGCGGGGGTCAAGACTTTATCCGTTCGACGAAGAGGTCGCACGTTTTGCTGAGTTTAGCGTTAAGCCCCTGTTGCCCATATTTGGTTGTATGCGCTGTGGTCTGGCTATCTGAGACAGACATGCTGGTCTATCGTAAAGCACAGATTAAAAATATGTGTGCATGCGCTCATCATTTCCTCAAACCTCGTCATGCCGTGGTACCCTTTTGTCTATATCGGCCTGAGTCTTGTCCATTCTTGTACGTCCTAGCTTTTTGGTTTTCTCGCTTTCGTATATCACTCTCTTGCATATTCCGCTCTCAAACCGTGTTTCTCTAGCTTTCCAGTATTGTTGTGCAAAGTACAAAACATGTATACACCATCGACTGTACTTGACTTTAACAAGAATCAGGAGTTGGCGAGGAAAGGTCGCAGTTTTACGTGTTGTTGGCTTCAAACAATTGATTGTTGATTCGGTCATGAAACAGGGTTGAAGGTAAACCCAGAAGCATACCTTACCTCGCAGAACCACACAAAAAAAGATGCACAAGGACACAAATAATGAATCATAGCAGCCTCTCCATTGACTATCTATCAGGCACATACGGAACTAAAAAGATAACTAAAACTCCGTCCGATCTTTACATACATCGAGGAAAATCAAGCACAGCGAACACTACTTGAAAAAAAAACATCGCTTAGATCCACTTGCCAGCCTTGGCAGCACCAACGATGCGGGTGTTGAGCACGCGCCTCTTCTCAAAGCTCTTAACGACATCGAGAGCACGCTTGTACAAATCCTCAGCGAGCGCGGCATCGGCATCCTCGAGCGAGATATCCGAGCGGGTGATCTTCTTGGCAGTCTAAACAGAAACAGACTGTGAGTATAGATATCTAAAGGAGACTGTTGAATACTAACCTTGGCACCAGCAGCAGCGGGAGCAGCGGCCCCAGCCCCAGCCCCAGCGGCAGGAGCGGTGGCGTTTCCGGCAGCCGCACCATCAGGGTTAGTCACCGCGACACACCCTCCGAAGGGGCCAGCACGCGCTGCGTTTCGGCAGCGGACGAGACAGGCATCACCGTTAGGTCCACCAGCGCATGTAGCACCACTGATAACCAAATCATTCGCGTTAGCTGATGGTATTAAACTTGACAAAAGCAGAGACTTACGCAGGCATCTGAGCGACGAGTGGGAAGTCCTCAGCCTTGGCATTGGAGCGCGAGTTGGTACCAGGCACGTTGGTGGTAACCTTCATAGCCACAAAGTTCTGGCCCGTCCCGTCTGTCGAAACGTCGCATGTGTAGGGACTATATGCGCTCAAATAGTTAGACAAGCCAAGAAAATAAGCAAGAAGGGAGCTTACCCGGCGCCATCGCCATTGACCTGATGAACCGTCATCTTGACCGAGCCATCGGTACCCGCAGCAGCAAGGCCGGCAGAGGAGGCGGCTGCACAATTTATCAGTAGATGAACAAGGAAATGGAATGCTCAACTCACCCTCCATCTGAGTGGCAACATCGTTCACCCCACCCGCGAGCGTCCGACCGCATGCGCCAGCCTGGCCGCCTGCAATCTCTTTATCGCGGATGATAGAGCTATCGGTCTGTTCAAATATATGAGCAAATCTGACGACACTAAAAAAGATAGAACAAGTCGTACTTGGAATGGGTTGCGACGAGTCCCGTCACGAGGAGTGGTCTCTACAACCCCAAAGCCCTGTCCGTCGACACCATTGGAGCCGGTGACAGCAGTGATAACACCATGAGCAGCTACGGAGGAGGCAGCGCTGAAAGCGACGAGGAGAGAGAGAAGAGTGGTCTTGGGGAACATTTTGAAGTGATGTAAGTTTTGAGTAGAAGTGAACCGGTCACTGAGCTGAATAGAACCGGGAGTCATATTAGTCGAAGAATAAGGTGAAGTAAAGGAGCGACAAACCTTGATTGAAATGTGAAGCAAAGAGGAGATTAAGAAAGTGAACCTGCACTGGAGTTGAAGAAGAAGAAGAAGTGTTGTGCTGAAGTGGAGAGGACTACCAGAGTGAAGAAACAGTGTCGAATGGGTGGCTTGTTTTATACCAGCTCGAATAGACTCCAAGTCGAACTCCTAATCCCCATCCGGCTTCTCCATGCTGTTATTGTTTGCTACAACGCCTGGACACAGGCAGTGCGGGTAGTCACGCTCTGCCACACTCCATACTCTATCACGAGCACAAAGCGTGCGTTCGAGCCATGCATACAAAGGCGGAATCACGTAGGGCTACTACTTCCGCTACCGGAACGCAACTGATGAGCGCCTTAATTGGCAATTGGATGCGGGAAGGACTCACATGCCCGGAGATCGCCAGTTCTTGGGGAGAAAGTGATGGCAACGGGCAACGGGATCACTCCCGTGAATTATTCCCGAGCGTTCGTTGGCTGTATATCCGAGGAGAGCGTTAAGCGAGACAATGGGAGAAGCGATAAATACAAGAGACGTGTCCTCGTGGTATAAAGCTATAGGTTTGATTGGATTGGGAAGTTAACATAGGACATATAGTTAATGCTTCCGAAAGAAAGAAAGAAAGCAATGCCATAAACTTGCCAGTACTTGCTCGCTGCGACACACGTGTTACTGAGCCCAACGCTACTTGTTGAACCTCAATCTATACTGTCTAAATCCGTCTCTGGCCGAGTGTCCCGGTTGCAAGGGGCGTGTCTAATAGTACAGTACGCCAAGAGAATTCAGAAACTAGAAATATTCGCAGTTCTAGTAAAATATCCGGCCGGGTTGATCGAAGTTGGAACTGTGCTCGCGGGCTGCAGGGTGCAAGAAATCACGGATGTCGATTCGAGGGCTGATAGTCATGCGACTCCGAATATTAAATATGACATCGTCACACATGCTAGCAGAGAGAGTACAACACACACCGTGTGCAATTGCCGTTGATCCAAAGTATGTTTTCTATTAGATTTTGTCCAAAGACGTGGCTGTGGCTCGTGAAGAACGTGCACCAAAACACGTGACCATTCGTCACCTGCGGCCAACCACGCTCACTCAAGCGCATACATATACTTTTACAAAGCTCTATACAAGAAGTATTATTAGAAAACATGACTCTAAGCATGCAAGTCCTAGAAAATCAGCTTTCCATTGCGGACTTGCTCTCGTCTATGTTCTATGGCGAAGGCGAGCTAGAGATTGATGACGAGTCCGCCGAAACCATTGCTAACTTGCGAGATTTTCTTGATTCATCGACATCTGGATCGTCGAACACCTTCAGGAATCTGCACATAATGATCTACCTAGCTATTTCTGACTCCCGAACACTCTCTTTGACTGTGATACTACATCTCCGGTCTAGAGTCCATGGTACTTCTGCAGCACCACTACTAGAACTATCGATTAAACATTCAAGTTGGCTATCTCGTACCCTATACGAGGAAATTTTAGAATCACTTCCGACTTATAACGGATCATTCCAACCAGACGCCCAAGGCGCAGAAGATGGTCGAGATTGGCTCATGCAAACCATCGAGCACCTCCAATCAGATTCTATCACATCAAAACTAAAAGCCCCTCCACCTCAGCCCTCCATATCTATACCCGCCCATAGAACACCCATCTCCCAAAACGAACTCGTAACACGCGCATGGTTCTACCTACCCTCCCTCTCCACCCGCTCCAAACGCTCAGATATCGTGAACCTCGCACCATCACATCGCATCACAGGTTTTGTCCTAGCCGGGAAACCCGGTCTGCTATGTATCGAATCCCCTCAACCCCTCGGACCAGATACGTTCATCGCGCAAATCAAGACGGAGAGCTGGGCGGATATTCCATCACATCAGAAAAAGATTACAGAGCGGCATCGAGAAGTGGGTGTGAAGAGGGCGTTCGAGGGAATGGAGGAAGTGACAGAGACGATCTCGACGAGAGGCGCGAGAGCGAATAGGGGTGATATGGGCGAAGTCAGGGTGTTTTTGGAGGAGAAAGGTTTAAAGGGCGTGTTGGAAATTGTGCTTTTGGTGCCAACGAGTTTAAGTAAAAGTGGTAGATTGTTTAAGGTGAGCATCAACTAGTATGTTTCGTATGTAAGGCAGTAAGTAGTAGGGGTCTAATAAGCGACATAATGCAAATGAATACAAAAAGCAATAAAACAATTCAAGCTCGATACACTGGGAAAATGTTCGTCGATACAATGTTCGGTTCTCTAATGTTCATCTCCCCACAACACTCGTGTCCGTCTAAAGTCCAATGTCTAATGTTCAGTTCCACAACTTCAGCCAAGACTCGAATCCCCTAGCCATCTCTTCCCCTTGTCTCCGTCTCCGGGCGTCACCTCGTGCACCGAGCAACCGACGCGCGATCTTCTTGTCCTTGCCCAACTCCCACGCTTGTTCGATGGTCGACGCCCAGTCGCCTGCTTCATACCTGTCTCGGGGAAGCTCGACACCCGTTCCGCCTGTTTCCATCAGCATTCGAAGACCGTGTTCTTCGA
>JAYRCO010000517.1:0-23481 GCA_037042815.1 Ceratobasidium papillatum
TTTTATCTCTCCCTGTTGCTTGTCTTCCTCCGAGGGCGGAGGTTTCTTTATAGGGGGGGACCTGTAGTGGGGGTCGGCGCCTACGGCGCCTGTACTTAGTGATCACGTGCCTTCACCTATACACCATCGCTTCTACCATCACACGCTGACCCGCCTCCGGCGTGTCCATCGGGAGTGTTTCTGATCTAACAGAAGATGCGTTTGACAGCGGCAATTTGAGCATTACCATAACAGGTGATAAAGCGAGCGCAGAGACGAACGGGGAATAAGATGTTGGGTTGGCAGCAGCGTGCAAGCTAAAGGAGGCGTCCAATTATAGTAGAGTATGGATAAGATGGATTGGAGACGATGTCGACAGGCTTGAGTACTGGAATGGTGTGAGACATCGGAGAGTAAGCAGTTTTTGCCCAATTGAGATTGGCGCAAGTTACAATGTCATTAGTATAGTTAGCCATGGTAAGATGGAGCTTTTGAGTGGCTTGATGGCGACAAATTGTGATGCCTAGAAAGTAATTTGCTTCTCCCATGTCCTTGGTTTCAAACATTGCAGTGAGTTCTGCTTTGACGTCCTCGACAAATCCCTTGGTTGTAAATACTTGAAAATTGTTGACGTAGGGGCGAGCCAGGTGATGACACCATCCTTGATGCGAGAGAAGATGGAGACGTCCATTGGGTTCTCCTTGAAGCCAGCGGTGATAAGCTTGCCGTTGCAATCGTCTTGAAAGACGCGTCCTGCTTGTACGAGGCCATAAAGAGCCTTCTTGAGCTTCATTACTGTTGCTCTGCCTTTGCCAAAACCTTCAGGAAACTCGCAGTATATGATGCAATCAATCAGGGCATGAGTATATGCACCCACAATGTTGACCATGTGTATGTCCATATTGTAACAATTGGCGAGAGCAAGTAGAGTGCAAATGGAGTCAATGGAAGGTGTGGATGAGGCATGTTGATTGAAGGAAACCCCAGGGATTTGGCGAGAGCCATTGGCAACGCAGCGTGCCTTGTAGCAAATGATGAGATTGTCCTGGTCCTTCTTGATCTTGGTGACAGATTTGGTAGGGATAATTTGTTTGCCATTGGGGACTTCTTCATGTGGGACTTCATCAAATACATTGAGATGGCGGAGTTGATTCATCTCCTCAATCCCCGCAAGTTGCCAGTCAAGGGCATGATCAGGGTTGTTAATGGCATTGTGCCACTTTGGCAAGGTATCATCAGCGACATGGACAGTGTCCAGCGTCATCTTCTGTAGGGCGAGCCAGTTGTGCTCAAGCCAGGTATTGAAGGTGGGACAATCATTGTCTTGATTAGGGTTGGCAAGCAAGTAGTGTACTTCGTCAGGGAGGAGGCCCAGGTCAACGTGTTTGCCTTCTTCCTTGTGGTCCCAGTGTTTGATGTTGTCAGGGTCTCGGAAGCGTTCCAGATTGGGTCGCATAATGTCAGATATAGCCCGAGCCCAGTTAATGGTTTCATAGCTGCCAGAATTGGCATATAGTGATTTGTGATCGGCAGGAACAGCACCAGATGAGGTACTAGCATGAGTATAGCATGGGATAAGTTGTGGAGTCCCTGTCATGCCCCAGAGGCTGACAACAGATTAATCCTCATTTTTATATTCTTTTATATTTTCTCTAAGTCAGGTTTATTATCTTTTATCTGATTATATGTGTTGCCACCTTATAGCCACAGTGCTTCCTCGCTAGTTAGCTGTGTTTGTATATTGTCTCACTATTCTTCTTGTAGTTACATCTCACCTCTGTGCTATATGAGAATATGTACACAGTCTTTAGCTGAGTATATGAAGGGAGAGTCTGAGTGCCTTATGCCTCAGAACTCAACCTCCTATCTACCTACATATCCACCTCTACCCTAAGTCTCATAGACAAAGGTTCTGCCCAGGTCCTAGTACCAAGTGCACTTTACTTAATACTCTTGTGAGTCTTGTTCGTGTCTTGGCCCCTCTTAGGCTTGAGATCCCCAGCAGCCCCTTTAGCTGTCTGGATTATTGTCATACCGTGGTGGGTATTGACAGTCCCTGCACGTTGTTTCTGATGGATATTCCAAATAGCAGTCATATTTGAGCGGCAATTTGTAGTAGGAGTAAAAGTGATTGAATTGATGTCGTCTTGAGTATGGTTGTTGGCAGGTTTTATAGCTGCTTTGCCTTTGGATGACTTGTCTGCTGCCTTGGACCTCACCTGTCACAGTCACCCGTGTTACATCTCACCAATGTGCATCACCCGTGCTCGATGACATGTAACCAATGCTCATCACCCGTCTGCAGGGGACCTCCGTGTTACATGGGGATGATGAGCATTGGGGAGCTTCTGTAATGGTCTGAAGGTGGTATGTACTGTGTTTACTAATAAATTTTGATGCATTTATTTATTTTTCCGTCGCGTCTGGGAACGTATTTTGGGGGTTTCTTGCTGTATTTTTGTTCTATTGTAGTTCTGACAGCACATATGGGGTCTACAGGAGCTAACCTACCTGTTTGACGCGCATACAATACTGTTGCTTTATGACCCATCATGCAGAGGCTCTACCCGTCATGCATCTTCCTAGACAGAGCACAGCGCATGAAACAGCCTAGACGGGTACCCATAGTACAGAACAATGCGCGCTGTAGCTACGAGTAGAACGGTGGCTCAACCAAGCAATTTGGCTCAGCCAATGTCAAGATATGGGCTTGAGGATCATCCCTAGCACCTGTCACGCTCTCAAGAGATGTTTAAGCAGAACTATTATTCCTCGACGACAGGAGGTCAAGTTCTTGGAGAGACTCCTTCGAACATGACCCTGTATATATACAAGCAGAAACACAGCCTCATGGCTACGTGTACAAACAGTCATTGGCAAATCAATATCACATCGTGACGCGTCAGCGTATGACAAGGATTCCAGAATGTTCCATAAGTCACATGACCGTAAAATATATCAGAAATATAATAAAAGAAATACCAGAAAATAGTATTAATTGCTACAATACGTGTCAGCTCGTGACAGCACCCGTCATAGCATCACCCGTCATGCTATGACATGCAGGGGTGTATCTTGGCAACGGCTGGACGGAATCGCGCAATTGTACCGTCGTTCGAGTCGTTGCGGGGCTGCGCATTTTTTAGGTAGGCACCAAACCATATAGTGCGCCAGGCGAGTGCGCACTCCTGCGACGAATTGAACGATGGTTCAACCATGCGATTCCGTCCAGCGATTGTTGAGATAGACCCCTGTCACGTCATTGCATGACGGGTGAATGATGCTACTACAGGTAATAAGGGCGGCACTCAAGCCCATATCTTGACATCACCAGTGAATATCATTGTTTTATGCATTAATGACACACAGGCCTCTTAGCATTGTCGCTCAACCACCCAACCCGGTTGAGCCATTACTGAGATGCGTCTAGAAAGAGTTAGGGTAACAACTAGTGACTGAGCTAGGCACCAATGATGCGCTGTTGGCATACCTCCACAACAGCTCAACCTGTTTTGCAGTTAAGCCAATCTTTCGAGCCCATTGATGCAGCACATTGAGCTGCCAAATCAGCGCGGATAGGATTCAAACAACAGCTTAACCCCCCAAATTGACTGAGCCTTCAACAAAATATGCTAACAACACGTTGTTGGCGCTTGTACTCCTCAACAAGCCATTGTCAACGACGTGTAATAAGCATATCTTGTCGACGACTCAACCTATTTGGACGGTTGGGCTGTCGTTTGGATTGCAACAGCATGACGCATTGGTATTGTACACTTGCTGAGGTACTTTTTTTAGCGTGCTAGGTTGATACAATCTAGATGACTGTTTCATCACCCAAATTGGTTGAGCCGCCAACAAGATATACCTGTGACGTGGTTGTTCACGACCACTCGCTGATAATTCTGAGTGACACCAGCACATAATTGATGCATATCAAGGACGACTTACCCAATTTGAGTGGTTGGGTTGTCATTTAGATAGTATAATTGCTGCCCATTCAGCTACAGGATTAAGACCACATAGTTATCCTAACTGCATGCGCTAGGTTGATGCAGCCTGAGCGGCGTCCTTATCACCCATCATAGCATCACTCGTCATGCAATGACGCGTCAGGGGTCTATCTCAACAACCGCTGGACGAAATCGCATGGTTGAACCATCGTTCAATTCGTCGCAGGAGTGCGCACTCGCCTGGCGCACTATATGGTTTGGTGCCTACCTAAAAAATGCGCAGCCCCGCAACGACTCGAACGACAGTACAATTGCGCGATTCCGTCCAGCCGTTGCCAAGATACACCCCTGCATGTCATAGCATGACGGGTGATGCTATGACGGGTGCTAGGGATGATCCTCAAGCCCATATCTTGACATTGGCTGAGCCAAATTGCTTGGTTAAGCCACCGTTCTACTCGTAGCTACAGCGCGCATTGTTCTGTACCACTGAGCCAACACCTAGGCCACTACATGCGCTACGCTCTGTCTAGGAGGAAGCATGGCAGGTGGAGCATAGCGAGTGGAACATGACGGGTGGAGCATCACGGGTGGAGAATGACGGGTCATCAAACAATGGTATTATATGCGTATGAAACAGGTAGATGAGGTCTAGGAGATCCCATTTATGCAATCAAAATCCAATTAGAACAGAAATCTATTGAGAAACCCCCAAAAAAATTCCCAGACGCGGCGGAAAAAAAATGAAAGCACCAAATTTAGTAGGAAATACAATACATACAACCCCCCAAACCATTACAAAGTTCCCCCAATGCTCATCAGCCCCATGTAACACAGAGGTCCCCAGCAGACAGGTGATGAGCACCGGTTACATGTCATCAGGCATGGGTGATGCACATCGGTGAGATGTAACACCCGTTGCTGAAATCACTCTGGACCTTGTCTGAGGTGGTACGTATATGCGCTGTTGAGTGGATTCCTTTGGCGGCTCTGGAGGAGAGGTCAATGATGTTTGATCAGCTTCTGAGCCCTTCTCCCCCTCACTTGGCAGTTCCACTTCAGTCCATTCCTTGTCATCCTCTATTTCAGCTTCTTCAGAAAGTCCTAAGGGTGGCAGACTTCTTTCAAATTGGGCATTGGTAGGCGTCAAGGGTAGAATACATTTTGAGATTCCCTAATTGCGCGGTCTGGGAGTGCAAGGTATTGTGTTGAGACCCCTTTGATGCTCTCTTGATGCGGTCCTTAAGTTGTGGCTACGTTCGTTCATATAGTGTATTTATAGTGTTTATCTAGTGTGTGTTTACAATGTGTCGTTGAGTCCCTGTGGTAGACAAGATAAAGCAAACTGAGATGTCTCAGTCTTGCTCTTACTTGTTATATAGGGATGTATCCCCTGAGTCATACCTTCCGCAGTCTTGAGTCATGGTCATGTGACGTTGGCGGCTAAGGTGATGACATAAGTCCTGCTAGGTATTTTGCAGCTCCGAATCTTATAGGAGCCGCGCTTAATCCTAGGATCACATGATTTAAGCGCTGGGCGCCAAGGATAAGCGCCAAGCTTATGCAACTGCAACTTGCTCCAAGTTACAAGGGAGAGATGTTGCTGGAGCGAGTTGCTAAGCGCTGAGCGCCAAGACTAAGCGCCAAGACTTGGCGCCAATGTCACGTGATCTTGTTTATAGCTTGTTCAACTTCGGAGAAAATGCTATAAACTGTAGTTTAATTTCCTTGTTCCGTTATGACTGTTTTTCAGGTCATAACATATCGCCATGCTCCCCCTGTGTTTCTAGATAGGCCAGCAAAGATGGCGGTCCTAGTCTTGGCGGCTAATTTGTCTTGCCCCTTGCGCTGAATTAGAATGTGGCATGTTGAGCCAAAGAGCTGGAAATGTTCCATTGAGGGCTGTTTGTGGAACCAGGGGAAGTATGGAGAGTTCCAGGAATCATTGACCCTAGTCAGCATGGCATTTTTGATCATGCATGCATAGGAGACAGCTTCTTCCCATAGGTAGAGCTTAGTCTTTGTGTTGGGATGTCCGCGGATCATGCATCGTGCACGTTCTATCAGGGTCCTATTGAGTTGTTCCGCTAGCCCGTTCTGTTGGGAGGAGTATGGTGCAGTTGTGGTAATCTCTGTTCCATGTTATTCACAGAACTTCTGCATCTCCTTGTTGATTAACTCCTTTCCATTATTGAAATGTATCCTATGAACGCCATAGTTGTTCATGACTTTGAAAGATTTGAAAAATATCTTGTACTTGTCAACAGCTTCTCCCTTGTGTTTCATTAAATAGACGTGGGAGTATCGAGATCCTGTATCGGTAAATGTGATGATCCATTTGTTGCGAGCTGGACCCCAGACATCCGAGACTGTAACATCATTTAGGCCATCTTGGGTTGCTGGCCATTCTCCTCGTCGTCCTAAAAAGGGTCATACTGTAAATTTACCCTGGATGCATCCAAGGCATCCTTTAGGGTTGAAAGATGGATATCCCTTGTCAGGGAGTCAGATCATAGATTTGGGTTTACCCTTCGTCATCATATTGGCAAGTCAATGGATATTGTTAGGGTCTGTATGGCCCAGGATCATGTGCCAGTCTTGAATAGTGCAAGTAAGAAATGCATGCTGTTCGGTGTCGACAGTTGCCACAAGGTACCAGGAGTTCCCAGTCTTTTGGTTTCCAATCTTGGATCCCAGGGCCAGAAGTTTTCTGTCATCAAAGATCCTAATTTCCTTGCCTTGTACTATAAATTGATGGCTGGGGAATTGATTGGTCCATGCAGAGACAGAGATAAGGTTGACTGGGGAGGATTTGACTAATGCAGCATTATTGAGTGTGAGCTGTGTCCAGTCTTCTCCTTTGAGGGGGATATTGTTGGAACCTTTCAATATGGGTGCCTCAGTTCTAACATTCAGGATGAGATCTCCTTTACCCAACAGGGTTGTGGATCCTCCTATTCCTTTGACAGTGGATTCAAATTTGACAAAATTTGTTAGGAAGCTTTCCTGATTGGTGATGTGACAGGAAGCACCACTATCAAGGATCCATGTGTCGTTAAGGGCATAGCCATATTGTGTGACAGGGTAAGCGTTGGTAGGGATAGTCGCTGATTCCAGGAGTTCTAGATCAACATGGGAAGTGGTGAAAGCTGTATCAGGGATATCTTTGGAGTAATTGGCTGCTTCATTGTTGCCATTTCTGGATTTGTTGTTGTTCCCTTTGTTGCGCCAGTTACTATTATTTGCGCCATTGTTTTTGCTTCCACCAGTATTCCCTTGGTTACTGCAATTCCCTTTGTTGCTGTATCCACCCTTGTTGTTGCCTCGACCATGGTTTGATGGCTTCCTATTATTGAGGTGGGAGTTCTTTCCCTTGTATGCACTGCCTCCTTCCCTTCTGCATTCAGGCTTGATGTGCCCTTTAATTCCACAGTTGGTACAAGTGAGGTTTAGTCAATTGGATGCCTTGTTTCCGTTTGGTCCTTTGTAGTTGTTGTTACCAGTCCAGTATCCTTTCTCGCTAGACATGATGTTGCAACAATGATGTTCTGCCAATAGACGTGAAATTGTGTTGGCAGATAGGTTGATACCATTAGGATCAGTGGCGTCAGGGGTTTGATTGATAACTGCCACTAGATATGGCCAGGATTCCGGCAGGGATGCAAGAAGTTGGCGGACAAATTTGAGTTCTATAATGGCAGGGGAACCTTCAGCCATAAGCGCAACATGAAGATCATCAAAGATCTTGCGCAGGGTCTTGATGTGTTCCTCTAGATTCTTGCCTTCTTGCACGCGCAACCCTGTAAATTTGTTCCAGAGAAGTGTCATGGCAGCTGAACCAATATTCTGGTAAAGCCTGGATAGGGTGTTCCATGCATCTGCAACCAGTGTGCAGCGAGCGACATGTGTCACTGGAGAGGCTTCAATGCGTTGTTGCATCATGCCTAGGGCCTTGCAATTCATCTTGTCCCAGTTGTCAGCATTGGCTTGAGTGATTGTGACTTGTTGTTGTGTTCCTCCAGGGGTCACTGTTCCCGGGATGATATTGCCAGGGACAGGCCTAGTCAATCCATTGACAACGTCCCATAGTTCAAGTTCTTCATGTATTCCACGCATTTGGATGCGCCACACAGGGTAATTGTTTTGTCCGGTGAGATGTTTGATGCGGAAAGCTCTGTCATTTGTTATACCGGTGGACACGCCTAAGGGCAGCAGAACTCCTCGATAGCTATGGAAGATAGGGGAGAAGGCATAGGACATGACCCTGGCTTACATACAGGCGCACAGCCCCTACTACAGGCTCCCCCCTTAAAGCAAACCAGTTGTCCTCGACTGAACAGCACAAGAAAAAACAAACAAAACAAACAAAAGTGCTAGAAATATAGCAAGCAAAAAAGCAAAAAATTCACCCCAAGCCACCTAAATCAACCCCCTGGTGCTAGAGCATACCAGCCAAGAACAAAATCCTTCAGATATACTAACCTAGGACGTGCAAGAGACCAATCATCCAGTCCGTGAGGAAAGAAAAGACTTATAAGACAGTCTATCATTCCTGGTTGGAGTACCTCCGTGTCCAGAATCGACTGCGCTGTCTGTTGAAGTGAGGGTGGCGATCGCCACTTACATCCTTCCCAATCTCCCATGGCCATCAAGTAAGCAAGCCGACAATCCACTGGCTGTCCGTCAATTATAGTCTCGCCTTCGTACTCTAAGCGTGGCTCCGGAGGTGGGATGGGAGATGGAGGACGCCGAACTACTCGAGTGGGTGGTGGAGGGAGTGGCCGGGGCGTATTTTGACCATACGCATTGACGCCAGCTGCACTAGCAAGGAGGCCAACACATGCAAACGCTGCTTCTCAAAGTCCTTCAGGTGTTGGGGGACGCGATGAAACATCAGGCGTAGGAGGTGGTGAAGGCGACGGGCTATGGTCCGACATGATAACGGGAGCATCGACGGCGAAAACGGGTGCCGCAGAGGGTGTGTGTTGACGAACGTAAGCCCGGCCAATCATGTGGAACGCCCGACAGCGCTTTTTTCGGCGACCAACACCGTGCCAGGCTGCGTCGCCTTGCGTCAAGCATAAAAGATCCCGCGGCTGGGCACGAACTGCTGCTAGTCGCAGACTTTCTTCCAGCATGGCAGCCATGCGTCGCTCTTGATCCTCCCGCTTGCGCTCTCAAGCTTCTTCATACGGTCTAAGGGCCTCGCCAATAAGCTTCCGACTTCGTCGCACTCGTTTGGACAGCGACATGAACCAGTCGAGCTTCTCCTGAGTAGCTCGGCCCGAGTATACATAATACCGAAGAGTCTGCTCGAAGTCTCGTGCAGCCGCTTGATCCTCCGGGTCTTGGGCGGGCATGAAGCGAATGAAGCGAGCGACGGTGGCGCAAGTGACGGTCGAGCTAGCAACGACCACGAAGAGAACGTTGAATAAGTAGTGACGCCGTGTCACAAATGGTACAATGCGATGCGCGAAGACGAGGCGATTCGAACAAGGTATGGATCGTGTAAAACGGACCAGAAACCGGCGAGCGAAAAATCGAAAACTTGAACAATCAAATTTGACGCAAGGCGTATGACGGTAGGTGATGAGCTCGGCGAGGATGGTGATGGCGGGGGTGAAAATCGGCTGGCCTCAACACAATTAGTATTGTTCGATTTGCAAAGCCGAGGCGAGTCAAACGGTTTGCGTATGACAGTGAGCGGTGGCAAAACAGCTGAGTAAGAAATGAAACGAGGAGGAGGAACGAGGAACCAAAGTAACAAGTAACCGCTAAACGAAAAGTGGAATCAAGCAGGATGTCGGCGGTTGTTCCGAACGCGCAAGGGCTTGTTCGAATCGCTTAATGAAGCACTATCGATAGAGCAGCTGAGCGAAAGATTTGACGCGGCTTTCGATGACCGGATGCGCGACGAGTAGACCGGATGCGAGGGGTACGTGTCTGTCACAAAAAATTGACCAAAGGAGGCGGGTGAGGGATTGATGCGACGAGGGGAGCAAGGGGAGTCAATTGATATGTCGAGCGAGCAATGAAAGCGTTGAAGAGACGCGAGAAATCGAGTAAGCGGCAAGGGGTTGCCTGTGAGGCTGTGTACAGCTAGTTACCGTAGAGGGACGCGTAAAACACGTCAGAATGCGTCGAAAAAAGCGCGGAAAGCAAGTGAAAGCGCACAAGCAGCACGCAGGTTATCAAATCCACAGTCGTCACCACGGTGGACACGCCTAAGGGCAGCAGAACTCCTCGATAGCTATGGAAGACAGGGGAGAAGGCACAGGACATGACCCTGGCTTACATACAGGCGCACAGCCCCTACTACACCGGTAGCCATGGTTATGTAGGGTAGGTATGTATATGGAAGGTAGAGATTTGATGATGGTTCCAGATATGCTTTGGGAAGGTCTTCTAGATCTTGTACTGATTGTTCTCGTGGGGTCTTGTTGATTAAACAATGGCAATTGACACTGACTAAATGGAAGTTGTTTGATGTGTCTAAGTCTTCTTCGACAAAAGCTTGTTGGAGGGCGTCAAAGGTGTTTAATACAACCTCAAATAATTGATCCCAAGGTTCAAGTTTGCTGTGCCAACGTACTGAGTTGTCGACAAATGATGGGGTTTCTCCTGGTAGGCCAACAACAAAGTCAAAACTGTTATCGGCAAGTTCTGTAAGTTCTTCTGGGCCAAATTCTGGTAATGCCACTGATTGGGGTGATTGAGCGTTGTCGCTTCCAGGTGGGGTTAATTCAAATGAATCCATGGGTGGTGGAGGTGTGCCTAAGGGAAAACCTGTAGGTTTGGGATCCGCAAAGTTGGGTTCAAGATTGGGAGAAGGCGGAGGGGACGGAAGTTTGGTAGATGATGTACAATCAGAAGATCCTTCAGAAGACACAATGGGCCAAGCAAATGGATGGTTACTATGATTAGTTAAAACAAGAGGCTCATAACCTGTTGAGAATTAAGCAATAAGATAGATTGCCACTCAAGGTACAAAGCTTCTTAGGCTTAGGAAGTAGTGGGTTAAGTAGATAAAAGAGTAGTAAATTGCTTGCTGAAGTTCTAGCTACTGAGTACATGTTCTTATATATTACTGAGACCATAGCATACATTGTAGCTAAATGAAACAGTAAGATTGCAGTCAAGCAGTCAGATCAATACATCATGATAAAGGTTGTTAAGTCACATCAAGAGATAAGAGAACAGATCAGACAATTCAGTCATATCAGAAGATAAGCACAGGTATCAGACAAATGGGCAATCAGCCCGTGAAGATCTGATTGATCTCTTCAACAAAATCAGCTGGTGTTGATGTCAGCATGAGCGCTAGAGACCAAGGGGGATGCTGGGATACAACATCAATCCAGTCAAGAACAGTGCAATTACAAGAGGAGGGTGGTAAGGACTTGAGGTCTGAGAGCTTCATTTTGTAGGCTGGTGGTCAAAAGTATGAGAGTAGCAGAACGGTACGTGCAGAAGTTGTGTTCAACCCTGAGGTAATATATGAGGCAACCAGTCAAGCCCAGGAAGCAGTTGTTGGCCAACTCTGCAAGCAGCAACCCTTACCCCTCCCCGGTGTCCATGCCCCCTTTGCCGTCACACTCAAACTCTACCTCTCCTGCATCCTCCACGTGCCAAACACTGCTGTTCTCTAGTCCGGCTAAGGTACTCACAAAGAACGTTGTGCCTGTCAAGTGAAGTTGGCTGTTTGCGTGCGCCACACCTGGTGTGTGGTAGGTTGTTTAATAACATTTGTTCTACCTCTGCGCTTTGACTCCGTTGTGTCAAATGTGCAGGACCACCTCCTCACACACTGCCCCTGCGTCTTGACTGGCGTATTTTTCATTGGGCTGCCTTTGTTTTGTATCTGTGTGAGCTTTGTGTTTTTATTACGGATCTATTGTTTGTGTTATCTTTGTTTACTGCATCTCGCATCCGTACACGCTTGCTCGCACGTTTCCTTCATGCCGGCCCTGATTCCATTTGCTGGCGTCACAGCCCTTTGTCTCTTTTATGATGTTTGTACACCTAATGTTTTTTCTCTTGTTTTTTTCTCATTCTCTATCTTTCACCTATCTCTGTGCTACGTGCAAGCTATATTTTGTAGTTTCATGACAATCCAAAACACACAATCACAACAGTAACCGTGTGTGTATGTAAGATCCAACAAGCAAACATTGAATCATCTAGGCTCTGCACTGCAAAATTTGTGCTCCTTCCAACCATCTTGCGTCCTGGTCTGCTGGCATTCTGGTGTTCTGGCCTGCCTGCTATCCGGCCTTTCTGCATATGCCAGTATTTTGGAAATGCAGAAGTTCCTGCATTTGCCAACATGCTGCAGGAATCTGGCATTCTTGCGTGCCAGAGCCGCAGCCGCAGCCGCAGCCGGAGGAACAAAACCATAACAAATTCCAGCGTGCCAGTGCCAAATTTTGGCAAATTTTTGTCCTCATATCCTTAGCCTCAACTCAGTCCTATTAGTACTATCAGAATGTCACATTTTGCACAGAAATACTAGACAGTATGTCAGCAATTCAGGCCAGTGCACACAAGAGGCATTTTGCTTGTGTGTGTCAAAGCCCAGTTAAGATTTCTAAGCAAACTATATTCCTCATAAACAGGAGGTCAAGTTCTTGGAGATACTCCTTGAACTTGCCCTTGTATATATATATATATCAGAACACAGCCTTGTATCCTTGTGTACAAACAGCCATTTGCAAAACCATATCACATTGCAATGCGTCAGCGCATGACAAAAATTCCAGAAGGTTCTGTAAGTACAGAAACATAATAAAACAAATCCCATAAAATACCGTTTAAACCGTGTATACGTGTCAGCTTGTGATGGTGTGTACAAGATAGATTAGTAAGCATCCACCTGTCGCTACTTGGATATTCATGAGCACCTACGAGCGCTCGTGACAACGTGTATGCGCCATAATTGGCCATCATGTGTGCTTGTAACAGCAAGCGACGGCAAGCGGTTGGCAGGCCTCACTCTCGGTGCTTGCTGTCCTACAAGCGCTCAGGAATAGTTCTGAGCCCCAACGGGTTTTTTTGTGTAGCTTGCTCAACCTGTATTGACAATGATATACTCCCTGCCTTATAAGACACCTGTATCTGTGCTCCACCGCGGAGATGACATGTACGCCCGCGGCACTTCCACCACACGGTCTTATTACTTCTCCTACCCTCACTGAAACAAAATCCACATCAAGGCCAGTCAATCCGCAGCACTGAATGATGCAACTACCTCTGCGGATCCTCAATCCTCTGCGCTGACACAACTTGAGCACTGGCAGATTCTGCTGTGCAGTAGAGCATTACACGCTCTGATCTTGTGATGTTTTGATACTTCAGCTTACCTGCTGCGCATATATGTGTTTGTCCATATGTGTATAAAGTACTACTATACATTGTGGAATGAGGTTCCAGAGTATCCCTTTGCTTCCACTGCATGCCCCATGGTAAGTGGTAGCTATCAAGGCAATGGTCTTTTACACAGCCAGAGAAGCCATGGATATTTTGCCTGTGAGGAAATGAGAGCGGCAGCGAGTGAAATGCATTGCAGAGGTGAAGGAGACCCCTCCTAAAGCCAGGTTTATGACCCTCCTCAGCACCAAACTTGATTTCCACATTTTTGATGCCATCAAGTCATCAGCAAAATGGAATTTAGATTTGGGAGAGATTTCTGGGATTTGGTAAGATTTGAAGCAGTTTAAAGTGATTTTTTTGAACCCGCTTGGCTAGTTTGGACATTTATTGCAAATTCAGAAATGGTTTTCCCTGATGGGCGCTAGCCCAGATTTTTTCAAAAACATGCGCCAGTAAACAAGGGATATCTTGACAACAAGAGACACATTCAAGGTAGAAGTTGCACTAACGTAATGGGGCAAAAATAGCGCACAAGCCTGTACCATTTACATGAGAATGGAGCGCAATCCAAAATTGAGCCACATGAGCAAAGAGTTGCATATACGTCAAGGAAAACCTAGTAAGTAAATAAGCGCTTATTACCCCTGGTTTACCCAGTTTACCGGATTTCTGTTCCCCCTCAATGTTTTAGCAGTTATTTACCCAGTTTACCCAGTCTACCAGGGGGTAAACCGGGCAAATTTGCCGTGACTACCAATAGGGCTGTGCAATCAGCGCATATTTGCACCAATTGCACAACCCCCCAGTAAATTGGCACTCTGGAGCAAATTTGCTCTGGGGGTTTTTCTTGACTTATCTCAATCAAACAGCCACTTATGGGTACACAACAAGTGTATAAAGCACATTAATAATCCGTAGTCTTGCTATATATTTTGGTGTGAAGGAATTGACTAGAAGTCAAGCGAGTACGGGTTTACCGGGTGGCTAATGACTTGTGGAGCAGAGGTGATCAAGCTGTTCTTGGCCAAATCCCTCTACTTCAATGCGCTTTATTTTGCATCACTACTCCACAGGTTATCTTGAGACTTTTGGAGACTGTTTTGCACTCTCAAGTGGCTGTTTGATTGAGATATATGCAACTCTTTGTTCATGTGGCTCAATTTTGGATTGCGTTCTATTCTCGCGTAAACAGTACAGGCTGGTGCACTATTTTTGCCCCATTACATTAGTGCAACTTCTACCTTGAATGTGTCTCTCGTTGTCGAGATATCCCTTGTTTACTGGCGCATGTTTTCGAAAAAATCTGGGCTGGCGCCCATCAGGGAAAACTGTTTCTGAATTCGCAATGAACTGATTTAAATCACAGGAATCCAAATCCTGTTTTGCTGATGAAGTTGTCCATTGATGATTTTCTCTTGACCCCTGTACTTTTGTATTCATCTGCCTGACTGCATATGTTAATAAAAGGAAACTCTTGTCCCACTACATTATAGTTCACTTGAATGTAAAACGCAGCAAATTTTAAGCAGTGCGCCCACCTTTTATACATCTCTAATGTAAACATCAAATACAGTCTATAGAGCATTGCAGAACCCGCTAAGGTAGTATCTGGTGAGCAACCACCCAACGTCTAAGTTGCTACTACCAGATGATCCTGCACTCCCAAGAGCCTGTCGGACTGATTTTGAATTCAGTCAGTTTATTCAGTTTTTAGCGCAGCCCTACCTGTGGTTCACACCTGGATGTAAGTTACCTGCAGTGAGGCTGTCCCATGTTGATTGAACCCCCGTAGAGATTCTAGGGACTGCTGCTCAGCATATGGCGTGTCGAAATGTCAAGGCACCAAAAGACCAGCAATAGTACACTTCTTGGATTCTAAACCAGTAGGCTGGTTTATTTATCATGAGCAGCTGGTTATACTTGCCAAAGAATCCATGTTTGAGAGTGATTTGGCATCAGGAAAAACCTCAGTTGCAAATTTACCCATGTTTGGTAAACTGGGAGTGTTACATCACATTAGGCAACCACATGGCAAATAATATCAAATTTGCCGCATTTACCTCAGTTTTCCCAGGGTAAATGGAGGAAAATGAGGTAAATAACAATAAATTTGCCAAGGGGGATAGATAATGGGGTAAATGGGTAAATATGAGCAAATAACAGTAAATTTGCTTGAGGGGTTTTTCCTGATAGGATGAGGCGGCAGTGTCCATTGCGGACTTTGCCAAAACAGTAGCGGAATATCGAAGGCTTCCAAGTTGGGTTCGATCTACTACTGCTCTAGGAAATTGGCTGGTGGCCAAAAGCGCTCGAGAGCGGACTGTACGCTCTCGAGTGCTACCGATTATCAAAATCGATCGCGACCATGTAGTCCCGAGCACTCGTGAGCAATTACGATAATAGGTAGCGCATATAGCGCCCAAGATCGTTCGCTGATTTGCCGGAGTGACTTACTGGGACTGCCATAATCGAACCCACGCGTGGACGACTATGTTTTGGTTTTGGAGTGAGATCACAGGATCGAGGGACTGTGCACGAAGATGGATGTCAGAGATGACGCCCTGAGTGCGATTGTATTTGCAAGTTCGTTGAGTTAGATGACAGCATGCCCCCTGACCCATAGAATTGTGTCTTTGCGGCAATTGCCTGTGCCATCGTTTCTTTGTCATAGACCCCAGCCCCCGGGCGCAGACTGAGCATACCCATACATTCGTTTTCAGAATCTTGTACACTCTCCGTCAGCGCAGCTCCGGCTCCACTGACAGAAGTTTGACAGATCGATATCAAATCCATACATGGATATAACTCGAAGTCTAGATCATTCCATGCGATTACAAGCTGAAGACAAATAAAATCTTAGATCTTGGTGCCCAGCAAGGCCAGGAGGAGTTTTTTTTTCCTGCTATTTCATCTCAATTTATATACGTACCAGTATGCGTTTGCCCAACAAGTCTTAGGGGTCATATGCGCACGTTTCTCTACACGTTTGATGGAGACATCTATCGCTTGTCAATCTGTCAGCTCGTGGAGCCAGAGCAGTGCATCGATGCAGAGTCCACAGAATTCCGACCACGACTGTAATATAGTTCCCATCTCCAAACCGATGGATCTCGAACTGACTGCCAGCCATGCACAAAGCTACACATGTGTCTGGACTATTACGGGCAGTTAGCTACCATCAGTGCGCTCCATCTTAGTGGAGCTCTTCTTGTGGGTGTACATCTTCAGCTTCGTGGTGGGCTAGCCGCACGTTGATTTGTCGGGGCGTCGGTGAAATTCCTCATTCATGGTGAGGTAACTATGTTCTGACAACAATATCTATGTATATTTTTTGTTATTTGCGTAGCTTGGCTTTCTGAACTAGGGATTTCCTAAAGCCTGGTGCACCTAGTTCAATATGATTGGCGAAACCTTACAACATTTATCGCTGGAAGGGTCGGGGGGTGTTGCGAGCTCCATAGCAGTGGATCGCTTGCGAACACGACTCATGCTCGTATTGGGGCTAGGGAGTTCCCGCGTATGGTTCTGAGGTCCGGGTGCCATGGAACCCATACAGTGGACTGTGTGCGATGCAGAGGCTGTATCACTGGAAAAACCTGACCTTCAGCACCTGTCGGCCACATTTGACCCGCCAATTTTCGAAGCTTCTCGCGCGCCAACGCAAAAACTGGACATTCATCGACATTGTTCGGGGTCCTGCTATTGTATATTCCAAGCAGGATCCACTAACCCATGAAAACAGATTGATCAAAGAAGATCAATGGAGTTTTCCAGGAGTTTCAATCAAAAACAAAGCCGAGGTGGCATCTTCCATCGCGTTCCGGGGTCGACATCATGTTTATGACATGTGCTCAATTTCACCAGCAAGATCGACGCAATTACGATCGAGGGAGCGCTGTTCGTTGATAAGCCGCTTTGGGCATGAGCAATTGGGCCTCTAGGCTAGTGTTCTCCTCGATATCAGTCTTCGTAGATACAGCCAATCCTGGAGACGTGAGGAAGTGTGAAGGCCCTCTTGGAGAGGACGCTTTGCGTTAATCATGATACACATTTCTCAGATGCTACTGCACGGTTATCACTAGGCCAGGTAATCTGATCTTTCATCGTCATTACATGCGGTCCGGTTCTGCGAATTTCCGAACAGCCCCAAAATTCATCGCGATGCCCAATTGATAAGAAGCCCACCTCAAGTTCTAACTAGTAGCTGGTGGTTAACCGGGATGTGCATGCAAGCACGAACTCGGCCTGGCAAACTGAACGTCCAATGGGACTGAGGTGAAGATCGTCAGCTGAGCATCTCTGATTGCGTTGACCATTCTCTTGGTCGGACAGCTGATGAACGAGGTGGGTAGGTTTGATGGCACACGTAACACACCTGCGGTTGTAACCGAAATTGAACCACGGTGTATAGTGGAATGTCAGCAGGCTGTCTCAAACAAACAAACATCCCGACGATATAAGCAGAGTGTCCCAACGCTCCTGAGATCACCACCGCTACCTCACTCTGCTTGCCGAGACCTAACTCAACACCCCACCAGCACAACATGGCGACTGAGAACCCCCCACCTTATCATGAGGTCATTGGCAAGCTTGAGGAGATGAGCCCTGAGGATAAGAAGAAGTTTCACGAGACAGTTTCCGCGGAGTTCGAGAAAAAACAGACAACTAAGAGTCTGCTGAACGAGGTCAAAGCACTGACCCAGAGCATAGCCGAAGCCAAGCAGCTTTTCTTCGACGTCACGGTTGACTTGAGCAAGCTAACAGACAAGGGTGCCGAGTCAATCAAGGCGGAATGGGACAATATCTACAAAGTATGTACATGCGTGGCAGCTCTCGTCCTTGCGGTCCCTTTCGCGTAGTACTGATAGTGGACGTCACTACAGGATTATGAGAAGCTCATGGATGAGTCGCGTGACAGTGCTGAGAACGCTATTCTATACCTTGACGGTGTGTGCTGCTTACTCGATCTTTTGTATCGATTGGGCGCTAAATTCCGGACACCAGAGTTCATCGATATTGTCATGAAGAGGATCGATGCGGTCACAGGTCCTGACGACGTCCAAGGTCGCGAAGATGCCCTTTCCGTGCTTAAGGATTTTTTGGAGGTCAGTTGGTCCGGTTGTGCCCAGGAGAAGCCAAACTGACAGGTAACGTTGACACGGCCCTTGAATCTCAGAAAATCCAAACCGGAAAATCAATCGATCTTGAGGATCTAGAAAAGAATGGCAAGATATATAACCACAAGTTCGACGATCTTAAAATGCGCATTGGCAAGTTTATTGGAACGTTCAAAGCATACGCCGATACTCGAGGCGCGGAATTGACCAAAGAGATTGAAGAGGCACGAACCAACCTGAACCGGCTCAACAAGGAGCTGAATGAGTGAGTGAATTCAACCATCTTAAGCAGGACTCATATTCAATCAGTTTGGTGCCTATCTCAGCGCTAACAACGAGGTATGACAACAAGGCTGATCGATGGTTCGCCCTGAAAGCTTGAATCGTTGGCTGCAGGTTACAAAGTGGGCCCTTGCTTTGGGACTGACAGGATTCGGAACGGCTGTTGGCGCATGGCTTGGATTCGCATTCTTCGGTCCCGTGGGGTTTATTCTGGCTTTGGTTAGTTTTTTCTTTCAAATATCAGAGTGTCATCGGCACTGAATGGCGCTTTAGATCGTTGGGCTCGTGGCCATCGGTTATGAAATTCACCGCTTCAAAGATGCAATCGACAAGGCAAATGGTGGGCGCTAAGGAGCTCCTTTATCGTCTACGAGTAGCCCATTGACACCTACGTGTAGCCAAACTGGTGGAAGTCAACGAAGCCAAGGAAAAGTTGGATAAGCTCTTAGCCCAGCAAGAACTTCTCAAGAAGCTGGTTGGCAGTATTGAAAGCCAACAGAGCAAGATTTTATCTGTCAGTCAGAAAATTGCAAATATCGGGCATGTCTGGGTTACGGTAAGATCTGAATACATTGATTTTGCTATTTTGCTGACAATACGCGCAGATTGGCCTGGACGCTAAGAGGCTACATGGCTCACTGGACTCATTCTCTAAGTCTCGCCCTGATCAATCCTTCGGTGTAAGATGCCAATATAATGGGGTTTGCCGGCAATTTCTAACAATCATTTGTGCTTGGAATAGGAATTTAAAGACCGTGTTACACAAGTCAAGAAGTACTATGACCCACTACGCTCATTACTTGAAGCATATGTCGGTCAGACATAACCAAGTCATACATGCCTCTGACAAGTGGGGACTCTGGTGAGGGTCGGTGTGCCTTTGTTCCTATGCTACCTGCTCTTATCAATTCGTGTACCCACTTGTATCATCAATTAACTGCCTGAAACTAAATTGAAGCTTTAAGTGTGCCATTTGCGTGAAATACCGTCATTATAGTGAATCACTTCACCCCAGTTTTTCTGAAGGCTTGTCGGGGCAGACAAGGCTTGGAAAGCTTTCGGCAAGCGATCAATTACCCATGGGCTATGTGTGATTTAGCGCCGAGCCTAGACAAGCATTCGATTGCTCTCGGAAAGGTAATGCGATCTTCAAACATTTCAAATATGTTTCGATCGCGTGATCACGCTCTAAGTCGCGTCGCGTCGTCTCTCCCACGACCGCACCACGACACATCCCGCCAATGCACCGATTTGAGGTGTGTAATCGATATGCTCGATCCCCAAATACTTGTTAGAGAATTAATTAGTAATGTGTGGGTATGGTGCGACAACTATCTATCGGAGTTCAGGGGTGTGATAATTTGGTAAAACTAGATGTGCTACAGGTCAACTATCTACTATCATCTGTCGAGATTGAGGCTCTCCGCAAGCAAGGTATTCGGCCCAGCGCGGGGTCGCGGGCGTCTCCCTATCATGAGTTTCGAAACCATTAGAGAAACCAACCATGACATCACTGTTTTCGCATAGCCTATCAAAAAAACTCCTCTTCAAGTCCTAGATTTTAGGGGTCGGCATGAGCGAACAAGAGCCAATCACAATCTGGCATGTCAGATGATTCGGAATTCAAGGCTCCAGTTCTATGATTTATCATGATGATCCGAAAGCTTATTAGTTGCCTTTCTTGCGTCAATTCGCGTCGGCGACAAAGTCAAGAAGCTCCATTCAAGTGATTCACTCTCCGCTCCGTATCCATGCTAGAACTCAAGTGATCCAATTCAGCGCAAGCAGCAGGTGGCGAGCACTAGTCTAGAAAGAACACATCTAGGGTACGGTAAATAAGTCTTCCCGGATCATTTACGGTTTGCAAACACGATGTATATATACCAGGGTGTATATAAATATGTAAATATACAAGTGGACAGAAGCAACTAGAACTTGAAGCTCTCAGCACCAAGTGGGCCATTCACCTGCGAGGCCGCCGAGATTGCCTTGGTGTTGCTCGACTGGTTCTCTTTATTTCGATCGATCGCACCGGGTATAGGATCGTCGCTAAGTAGATCTAGCAAGCATGGCTCTTGAAGATCGACACCATCCCCTTCAGCTATCGGAAACCCATCCTCCGGGCCCCTCGGTGGTACCTCAATCCTCTCATCCAACTCTAACTCTTCCTCCCATAAATCTTCTGCATCGTCATATTCTGTGAGTTGATTTGCTACCTTGTCATCAAGCGCTGCCTTCTCCTTGTTTTCGGGGTCAAGAGCCGTTTTGCTAATAGGCGTGGCCAAGTCGGAGAGATCTCGAAAACGGAGCGTTGGTGCAGGTCGGCGCGCTGCGCCATGGTTCTAATATTTTTTAGTATATCATGTACATATACAGTGTTGAAGTAAAACCAATCTCACCTGAAGACCCCTCTCGTGCTGTTTGATTTGTGTCATGCACACTAATGTGCTCGCCTTCTGGCGACCACGGTCAGGCGAGTTCAGCTTGGTAAAGTTTGACACGGTTCGCTCTTCGGCCATTGAGTTGGGAACGATAGAATATAGTTTCAGAGCTAGGTACGAGAGAACGACTGCATCTACAAGCCGAGAGGTGCTTTGCCAGTATAGTAGAGCCGTCTTACAGTCCTAATATTGATCAAACGGGGAGCACTGTCGGACGTAGGCAGCAAACTCTATGTGAAATTCCTCAATGATCGCACCTGCTGTTGCATAAGAATTTGTGATATCGTGAGGTAACCGGCCCGGGTTGATCTCGCTCACCAGTAAATCGCCTAGAAATTCACCAACTATGCTGTAAGACGGGATACTTGCACGGAGGTCGGCATCGGGTTCAGAACGAGCTAGAGCACCAGAGGATCGTGCGGGTATTTTAATAATTGTAGCGAGAGGGTTCAAACTCCATCAGTAAAACCTAGGCTCTTGGATAGAGACCCAGGATCTACTCTACTCTTTGGGGGTCTTGGGAGCTGCTCACTCTTAGGCTCTATGAGCCATTTGAAATCACTTAGATAGAATTCATTTCTGTCAAATATCTTTTGAACCAGCCATGGATTTATTTTTTAATTGTTCATCAAACCCAATAAATGCTTAGAAATACCCCTGTGGTGAGGTTCCTGGGCATCAGTGGAGGCAGCTGAAGGGGACTGAATACCTGCTAGAGCTTAGGCACCACGAGGTTGATGTGGCTGTGCAATTGGGCTCCTAGATTCTTTGGCTCACATTTAGCCTGCTCCAGGGAGGCAGCCGGGCTCATTCGACTCTGCCAAAGAGTCATGACTCAGTTCGGCTCAATGAGCTCGTTATTGAAACACCAGGATCTATGCTCAAAAACCACTATATAGTGACTTTTGAGCCCACTAGTTCCCCCTGAAGTGGAGTTTTATACGCATACATAAAGTCCAACGCTACTCATGCCAGTGCCTGCCGCAACGTATCATCCTAGCTCTATTATTGCACCTTGATAGGAGCATTTCACCTACGTATAAGACGTCAGTGAACGAACCTAGAACATTCCAGGCTGCAAGCAACCGACCAATCAGCTTGTCTTATTGGCTATTATGTAATATACCAAGTCACGAGCGACATCACCACGTGTATGCGCTATACCATAGTCACCACTTCGGGATTGGCGCGAGCATGGCGGGAGCTGGACAAGAGCTGGACGCTAGACTGGCAATGCGCCGATCACTTTGTGTAGCTAGCCATTTATATACAGCGACACTCTACCCTCACAACACGCTGGTCTCGTCTTTCAGATTCTGCGACTGGCTTACAGCGTACCCCGAAGTCAACGTATTGAAGTCACAGCTCTATCAATAGTCCTTTCATCTTTAGGCGACCACGATTTTCGCTCGTGGCTACGTGCAGACTGCCACATCGAAAATGAGTTCCGATTTTTCACCGGGTTCGCTCCTAATATTCAACGCATATGTTTTACGCCATGCTCACATTCTAGATAGATTTACCAATCCTCGATAACCCAATACCACATATGTACGATCTCGAAACCTACTGTGAGTGCGAACAATTGGAGCACGCAAGTGATCCTGACTTGATAGTAATGCCCATCGTGCGCAATGACAATCCGAACTCAAACCTAGGTGGCTTACTCAATGACCAAGGCCTAAGTAAGACACTTTGGGCCTGTAGTAATTGGACAACATTGATGAAAACTCTTGATTAGATTATCATAACCCACCAAACACGGATACAGATGAATTATCTAGTAGCGTAAGTTGGGTCTGAAAGTGTGAACTATTTTAAAGCTTTATTGTTTTATACAGGAATGCTCTTTAGCATCAGCATATATACAACAAGGTCTGGGACACTTTTTTTTTTATTTCAATTCCATTTGGGGCTTACATACTATACAGAATACCGTTTTACTCAAAACGATATAGCCGAACTGATCGCCAGCGGAGGCGACTTATTATTACAAACACCAGAACCGATGGAACCAGCCTCGGATTCTGGCTTCAATACTGTGAGTTTAGATTCAATATTCACTGCAGAAATGCCTCAATTTGACATTGACAAGTCAGGCTTGCCTGGTTCTTTTACAGGAGACAGCCCTCAATACTTCATACAAGAAAACCGGGGGGTAGGGACAGACCCCCCACCCCCACCCGGATGGGACACAGCTGTAGAGGGATTGAATCCCGCTACGGAGTTTGGTATTAGCCTTCAAGAGGTAATGACCAAAACAATTATGGCGCTTTTCATAAGTCCGCGCCGATCAAATTTTTTTCTGAAAAAGCGCCAAACGTTGTTTCGACACATTAC
>JAYRCO010000518.1:0-23463 GCA_037042815.1 Ceratobasidium papillatum
CTCACATCACAGGCCAAACACGAGCGCCTGGACAAAATCGGGAATTTTACGAATTATATTGTAGCTTTAACCGCACACCAAGCCTGATCGAGCGCCGTCACTCGGTCATGAAGTGCTTGTCGGCACTTGAAACATGCCAGCTGGGCGCTGAGAGGTGTCACCACCTTTGCAATCTCATTGGGGTGATTTTCGACCACCACTGAAGCACACGCAAGAGCCCATATACGAGACACTTCATACTGGACACGCTGATCACAGCCTGGCTCTGGGGAAAGATGTGGAGACGGAGGAGGATATAAGAGGCGCTTAAGAGCTTCAGCTCGGCCAAGGTGAAGAACTAGGTAAGCTCAAATCAGCGCTCAAGAAAGAAAATCAACAATAAATCCATACAGAAAAGTCGGCGAAGGTATATTGGTCCCATCTGCTGGGCGAGTTCGTCTGATATGTCGCTCGGAGAGGCCGAGAGTGTGAATGTGCTGACGGCAACAGATAAAGATTCGAGGGAGTACTGCGCGGCTATTGCATACATGGGCAATGGCTCGATTACTGCAGCCTGCAAAAAAAGCATGTATGGTTCCGAGTGTGGAATAAACATGTCGAGAAGAGAGTATCCTAGGTCATGGAGTGCGGCAGCTGTGGTACGAAGGGTGGAGGGAGAAGGACGATATGATTCGACGGAGCGAGCATAGACAAAATGCAGCACGACGTTGAGCACGTCCGCTGTGTATTCCGTTGCCACGACTGTTGGTGAAACGACGAGATCCATCATGTCCATCGGCTGTGACACGTCAACATCGCCCTCTGGATCATGTTCGGAATCAAATAGTAGCGACCCAAACTTATTCGAGGAGCGACTAAGTAAAACCTCCCGGTGTACGTAGAAGTAGACTTGGTCACTGGTTTGAAGAATGACATTTGCGCCTCGGAAATCGTTTTCTTCGGGGTTGAATCGTGTTGATACAGATATGACAGATTTTGAGGCATCTGGTTTAGGGGCTGCCAAACTAGGGAAGGGTACGTGCTGAACAGAGACAGCATTTGGTTCAGACTGCATATAATCGAGAAGAGTGAGTCGAATTGTACGTTGTGCTCTCTCAACCGACCATCTTAAACGCAATAACGAGAAACTAGTGGTAGAGGGTGAACGTTTAAAAATTCCGGATACGCGTCAGCCTTTGCCCCTATTTCTGCCCCAAGGCACGTATTTCGGAAGCGAGCCGCCGCCGCCGCGGAGGTTGGGATGTCTCTCGGCGCTGTGAGCAGAGGTGCTTGTGGCATGTGGATTTACGGGATTGTTACGGGATATTAGCTGCGGAGCTTTTGCGGAACTCTTGCGGAGCCAGTGGGAAGGGGGGATAATCATGTAGACTGCCGGCTTCACGTCATAGTCAGTGATGGGCCTATCTGTGGTCTGGAAGGCGGATATTCAACGCAAGAAAAAGGACAATCACAAACAAATATGCCACAACAGATCTGCACGTCCCTTCGTGTGTTGGTTCTTATAAACTACAATTGTAGTAAGGGCGAAGCAAAGACTATAGAAATTTGATGCTAAGGATACACTAAGAGCCGATTGCAACGACCCGCATAGAAGAAACATAATCGTGGTAAACTCAAGAATCCTATCATATAGTGCTTTTTATAGCGCCCCAGTCACACAGCAATTTCGCCACCCTCTCGTGAAACACTTGACGGCACTTTACGCATGATAACTGGGCGTATAAAGGCGCGAACATCTTTGTTAGGTTGTTGGGATGGTTCTCTGTAACTGCTGAAGCAGAGGCAAGCGCCCAGATACGGCGGACCTCCTCGCGATCTTTTTCGTTGCATGCAAGGTTGGGAGATGATAGGTGAGGGGAGGGCGGAGGATACAATAATCGCCTTAATGCGTCGGTGCGGCCGAGGTGAAGGACTGTTAGGTTTGAGGCTATTACGGGCGAATAATGATACGGAATCAAGTGAAAACCTACAAAATAAACGGCGGAGATAGAGTGGACCCATCTGGCTAGCGAGCTCGTCTGACATGTCGCTCAGTGATACACCTAGAGTGAAGGTGCTAACAGCGACGGCAATGGATTCGAGACAATGTTGGGCAGCCAGCGCATAAGTAGGCAACGGCTCTCTGGCAGCGCTCTGCAGGAACAGCATATATGGTTCAGAATGAGGTGCAAGAACGGCTTCAATATTATATCCGAGCTCGAAAAGTGCAGTAACTGCAGCGCGCAAGGTGTCGGGGTTCGGTTTGTAGGATTCGACAGAGAATCTGTATACCATGTGAAGTAATAGATTAAGTACGTCCGATGGGTAGGGCATTGCAACCACGGTTGGCACTAGCAGTAAGTCGATGCTTGACATGGACTGAAACACGTCAATTTCCATGTTCGCATTGTCCAATTGGTTCGGTAAAAGCGACCCAAAATGGTTTGAGGAGTTGCGAAGCAAGGTAGCTTGGTGCGAGTAGAAATAAACCTGATCGATTGCTAGGAGGATAATGTCTGCATCCATCATGTCAAGCTCTTCGGGGTTGAAACGAGTTGAGACTGAAACAGGAGATTTGCAGGGTGTATTCTCAACTGGTGGAGTTGAACTTTTGGCAGAAATTTGTAGTTTCTTAGCAGCAAGGTCACCGGCGGCTTGGGCCTGTATGTAATGTATAAGCCCACCACCATGTTGATTGGAATTAATACAAACCGTCTTGCGATGTGCTGTAGTGGTTCGTGTCTGGGGCATAGTGGGAATCCACGTTGACTTGGATGTCTTCGTTCAACGCCACCCGGCATATAACCAGATACACTAGAGCGGAGCTGGTTCGAGGCGAGAATGGCGCAAACAGCGGATTTCAGAACAGCGGATTTCAGATGTGCGTTTATCAAGGAATTAGGTCGGTTGTACTGTAGGAACAGATACGGAAATGAACAGCCAATTGAATATATCATCCGACTAGCTCGGTCCTTCCGATCTGGTTCCTTGGGGACTTGGGTTACGATAAATTTATGGGCCAAAATATTTTCTTTTTGGATACGCCAAATGAGGCAATGTGGAGCATAAGCGCTGTATTATGTGTGGAGACCTTGGTGGAGCCTGAGTCATTGTTTCTCAAACGAGTCTAGCTCCCATAAAGCAACTCGACCGTTTTTTCCACCAACAGCGAGCCAGCGGGAACGTGCGTCAAGTTCGGCCGGAGTCGTTGCTCTGCCCTCTTCTGGGTTATCCGACAGAGTCCCGTCGACATCTAGATTCTTCGAGATCCCTCTTCTTGCCTCGCCTCCAGTCTGGGCCGCGCTCGCAAACGCAATAGCGAAGCAGCTCTCTTTAAAATGATCTAGAGTCCCTAAGGGACGCATCTTCCTGCGGGCCGTGAATTCCATCAGTTTTCCGAGTGGCTTGTTCTAGTCATACCTTCGACCGTTAGAGTAAAGTCTAACTGCCCCGTCCCAACTGGCAGTGGCTATCACTCGGCCATCTGCACGGAAAGTAGCCGCACCATTTCCGAGATGCTTTGTTGCCAGTGGTTCGGGTTGCTCTATCGCGTCAGCAGGATTACGTTCAAGCTCATATCGACAGATTAAATGGTCCGCTGAAATAGTCACCGCCAGTGAGCTATCTTGGGTTACGGCCATCCCCATCACTAACGTCGCATATCATTACACAAAGATTTATTGGTGGGATATGAGTGCGATGCTTACCTGCCTCTAAATGATGCTTTACACTCCAGGCGATCTCCCAGCCTTGTCCTTCAACAGACATATGCGAGCTAGACAACGCCCGCACCCAAAAGGTCACAGTTCCATTCTCGTATGCGGCTAGAACACGCGTGTGTGTTGATATTTGTGAGATATGAAGCGACATCACGGCCCCTATAGCATCAAGTGTCTGTTACGTCAGAAAGGGGTACTACGCCCGGCTTAGTTTCGCACCGGTCTTGTAAATATCCCTTCCCTCGTCGGAGAATGGCTTTCGCGAAGCTGTACCTTTAACCGTTCCAATCCCCGCGTGAAGCCTCGTTGTGCTCGGAATCTCCCAGACGTCAACTAGCTCTGATTCAACGAGGTTTGGCAATGCGAGAAGCGCCTTGCCGAGAGAAATTGGACAGAGCGCAAAACGACAATAGTTTAGTGTGTTGACATCCATAGAAAAAACAATACTCGGAGCTACGAGGGTTGGAGAGCCTGCAGCATCACCGAGTAACGGGACCGCTGGGGCTAGTCGCCAAACATGAAGCTTGTAGTCCCGCCCGTGGCTGTTTGAAGTGTATCAGGTGCATGCAACAGATAAACCCGATACGATTGATGCTCACGTAATAATCTTGTCTTCCCACTCTTGTACTCCGAGTACGCTATCGGTATGAGCTGCCCAATCAGCCACGGGTCGCCAAGTTCGGGTAGAGGTAACAGCTACTCGACCAGAACTATCGCCAGTAATGATGTAATCGTTGTCCGAAGTAAACTGTAAACTATTAATTTGTGTTGTGTGGGTTCGCAGCACTCGGAATGATGGTGGCGGAGTTTGCGATGGCATGTTATGGTCGCTGAGAGGAGTTTCCTACTATTGGCGCTAATTACCCCACCACATGCCTTCTGCGCCACCCCGGCCCCGAGCTGGTGCTTCCACGGACTACGCATCCAAAGACTACTGGGCTTCTCGTTTCGAGCATGAACAGAGCTTTGAGTGGCTCACCTCCTCGTCGCCGCTCTTACCACACATCATTAAAGCACTCGATAAGCTTGATAAAAACCCGCTACAAATTATTCATATCGGTTGCGGCAACTCAGAACTCTCACTGGACCTTCGCCAGCTCGTAAGCGAGCGACCCGCAGCGTCAAATATAGATATCATCAACGTGGATTATGTATTCTCTGCTCTTGAACGCATGCAATCTGCCGAGATTGTTCGATTTGGTGATACAACAATGCGATGGAAGGTCCTGGATCTGCTTAATTGGATAGCAATAAGCCAGTTTCTACACACTCCCAAGCATTCAATCATTCTGGACAAGTCATGCGCAGACGCGATTGCGTGCGGCCAAGATATGCAGACAGCATTACTTCCAGGCCAGATGGCGGACATTCACCCCGTCGAAGTTCTTGCCCTGCACCTTGCTGCAGTGGCCACACCAGAGTCGATTTGGCTGGCCCTATCCTACTCAATTAGCCGGTTCGATTTCCTCAATTCCCCAGATGAACACAAATCACAGGCACGCAAATTTTGGCAACTCGAACGTACGGAGCGAATCCTTGCTAAAGCCGAAGCACGAGAGAATGTACATACCCCGGAAGTATACCATACACTATTCGTCCTCAGACGTACTGCGCAAAAGTTGGAACAAATGAAAGGTTGACTATACATTGACAAGACTCATATCGGGTAATATTTATAGACAAAATATGGTATCTAATCTATGTGTCCTACGCAACAAGCTCTAAGACGGCAAGGGGTAGGCCCGAGTTCAAAAGCCTCCTACGTGTGTCATCGTTACCCAAGCATATTCTTATGCTCTGCTCGCCCGCGTCTCCTGCCTTCGCACCTGCTAGCACGCGCCTTCGGTCTTGCGGATCGAGTCGAGCGATGAGGTATGCGTGCATGCCCCACTCGGCGAAAGTACAGGGAGTCTCTGCAAGGGATTGATCTGAAAGAACAAAGATGAGTCAATCGAACCAATATAGCAAGTAATATGAAATTTTCAACTAGCACACTCCAAATCCATCCACCAAAACACACCTAGAAGGAATCACGAAAACTGGCACTATTCTTACCATGAAATAGCTGCTCGACTTTGGTCCTGACAGCACTCAACACTTTCTCCCTCGAGGCTGGCCCGAACTTCTCACATAACGCCCAAGCAGTAGCGGTCTCGGACACCACTCTTCCTTCGTGCTTTCTTGTAGCAGTTCTCTTCGAGTGGAATAACTCATCGACTGCTACGCAAGCCATTGACTCCAATGACGCACACAATGCGTCGCCATCGTCACCCCACCTACTATAGTAGGCGTAGATCCTGCCGAGCGAAATGTGGTATTTAAGGAACCATGCCGGGCCATACTCTGCGTGAGTATGAGCCGCAATCCGCGCAAGAAGTTGCCTCGCGATACTACTGGGAGTATGCTCTGGTTCGCAAGGTAAGGTAGAGGTCGAATCCCGTTGAGCGAACATAGGTTTTGAGGCGGCGGGTATAGGTGAAGCGAAGGAAGCGGGGTTGTGTGGAGCTGGTGGCCAAGCTGAAGAAGGAGCTGTCACAACTTCCATGAAGTTATTAATATCCAATTCTGTTGCCGCCTATGTAGCAAAGATCAGTATGCCAATCACTCCTCCAAGAACACAGCTTACTAATTTGAGCAACGCTTCTACCACATCCAACCGAGGCCGCCAAAATGCTTGCTCTTGCATCAAGCGAGCTGCGCATTGCGTTCCAGCGATGGCAAATGCGTTGACGAGCAAGCGAGACTTGAGATCGTATTCATTAGTCGAAATGAGTGAGCAGACTGTTGTCGAGGATAGCAAGGCCGAAAGCAGGGATGGGTTAAACGGCGTTTGAGCAATACATTCTAAATTGGGATAAACGTATTAGTCATCGGCAGAGCTGAAGATAATTAGAGACATACTGAACGCGACGTCAAACGCGCCTTCTAAACTCCCTACAGCTCGCTCCTCATCGCTCTGGCCTCCACAAAACGGAACAAATCCTCGGGCATCAAATAAAGCGCGTGCAGAAGCGTAAACAGATCGACTACTGGGCACTCCAAACAGCGACTCAAACACGCGCTGCTCGTCGTCATGAATGAGAGCATCCCATACGAATCCATGCACAGGGCCGTCATCGTCGAGAGAAGGCATTCGAATATGAGCGGCTACAATAAGCGCTCGCGTGCGCGCCGGAAGAGCTATTAAAGTCGCGTGCAGGGCCCGGGCCGGGGCTGGTCGCGGGATTCTCGGGTTTGTGAGCAGTTGAGCAAATGCGATAGGCACCGGGGCGCCGAAATCTAGCCCAAGGGGTGAGCAAAAACGGGCACAAGGGCAAGATACGGGTGCGTACCGAGCAGTCGCTGAAAATACTCGGGCGTCAAAAGCGGGCCCCGCCGTTTAATCGCGTTCCAAACAATAAGCGACAGGGGCAGGGAGATATCGCGCAAATAGAGGTAATGCTCGTCCTGAAACGTATCTTAGCTAACACTTCGCTCGAAGGTACTCAACACACCTCTGATATGACAAGAAAAAGCTTCGCTGTGTGGTGAATAGCCCATGGCTCATCAACAGCCAACAGCACCTGAAGAATCACCTCTGTTGGTAGGGAAAGCAGGCCAAGAGCAGCAGTAGACTTGTCGGAACCCATGATGGTTGTGGGGGAAGTGGGTGATTGGCGTATATGAACGGGCCTTTAGCTGTCTCGCTTGCTCAAGCGGGGGTCCCGTGCTGGCCGGGCGTAGCAAATCGAATACCTCATTGGCCATGTGCCCGTTCGAGGGCGTCTTATCTCATAGGTGGGCGTGATCGGTGTCCGGAGCAAGATCATAACCAAGGCATGGAAGGGGCCAACTACGTCACAACAAACCCAATCAGGCAAGTTGACTAGCGATTGACTAAGCAGCGCTCGTTGAAAATCCACATTTATCCAGCCTATTTCAACCCATTCCAAAGTACAAGTACAAACTTTGACATAAAAACCATACACGCAACAAATGGTAGCAATCCTACACAAAACACCGATTCCACCTCTCCTCGTTTAAAATCGTAACCGAATCAAAATTGATAGTCCCCGCCTGCGGCCCTTGATTCATTATGGACAACGTTTTTAGCTGCAGGTTGATCAAGTCAATTGCCTTTTGAGGATGAAGGTATTGCATGATTCTATACTGGAGGAAGTTTGAGACATTTGAATGTGACTCGAGCTGTACACTCGGATAGAGCGCATATAACGTCCTATCATTCTGGTTAGAACCAACATATGCGAAACTAGTAGCAACCTACCTGGCTAACGAATATGCAGTAATATAACCTTCTGACATGAACTTCGAGGAGAGTTGGTAGCTGTTCTGATCAAACACCAGGAAATCGCTCTTAAGAACGCGTAGCGCAGGCGCTTGTAATTCGCACTTGGGTGTTTCGTTGATGGACTCCAACTGCAAATCCAAACATAAATGCTCTAGGTTCGGCATAAACTTGGCAAAATATGGAAGCACATTCACTGGGACAAGTTCATGTGGCAGTTCAAGTTTCCTCAAATGAATGTATATGTCTTGCGAAATAATATCAAGCATGTTCTCCAGCCGAGCTCCAATGATGCACAAGCGTTCAAGACGTAAGTTCTGAAGTAACTCAATGACCGATGCAGCTGGTACCGGTTGTATTTCGTAGAGTATTGCGGGGAGGTTATGTATGGAGAGATCGGTAATCTGGGAACTGCGGGCCACTAGGAATGAAATGACTTCAGTCAGGACAGGACTATCGCCATGTGGCCAACCGCCGGTCCTCCAGAACCGGGTCAAAAAATCGAGTTCGAGGTGGGTAATCTGCTGACTCGAAGGACCGATGATCTGCCACAGCCCCTCCATAGTAGCGCGATTCGCCAGATTGTATGCACCAAAGCGTCGTAGCTTAGGGAAGCTTTGTCGAGGTATGCGCGAACAGTCGTAGTCCTCGCTGAGATAAACATCGTAGACTCGAAGACGCGTCAGAGCGCTTAGAGAGCTTGAAAGACCTTGAAGCATAGTCATGTTAGTGCATAAATCTTCGATTCTATCAGTCAGCAGCAACGAGTCCTTCGATGCCTTCAAGCAGTCCTTAATTAGATAAGTTTCGTCGGGATGCGGCTGTAAACCTGGACTTGGGAATATAGTCAAGTGACGCAGTTCATGACACTTATCCCGCATGATGATCGACAGGGTATGAGCCACACTAAAAGGAGTTCTAGGAAGCGTCATTGAATCTGGGATAGCTACTCGAAACTCTTGAAGTCTCGGGGACAGAACCATGCACATCCATAGATATTGAGGGCAGGTGCCAAACGTTTCAGATTCAAAAACAACTGACGTAAGTTCGGGTAGTAAGAAATGGTCTTCCGTGTAGGAGAGGGCGCCTTGCCAATTTTTGAGAGTGTAATTACGGTGAGCAGGAAAGACTTCAAGTCTTTTGATAAAACCGGAGTAGACACAGAATCGGGAGTGCACAAGGTTGCATATCATGTTAGGCAGTATCTGTACATCGATTGCCTGAGAGATTCATCAATGACGACAATGCGAATAACAACTTACGATGATATCCTCTTCGCTGCGTCGCTCGACCTTGGCTCCAGGCAACAAGACGAAGATCAGTGCGACACCGGAGACAGTTTCCCAGGCTAAAGGCATGAATAAATCGAACATATGCCGTGAGGTGCAACCCAGATGAGCTATATCATTGCGGTTCAGATAGGCCGAAACAGCGAGAGCAAGCTCTGGAATTTCTATCATGGTCGTCGAGCTGCAGGTTATTCGGATTCAGCCAGCATCATTTTAGAAAATCAGCTGATAGCCGTCGCCCACGCGGAGTTATAGAGTTAACATATCATGCAGGCACCGATGGATGACAGGATTTCAAGGCCAATGGGGCAGTTGAGACAAGTGTCACACATAGTTTGTTTGGCTCGCACAAACATCCTCAAGCATCACCAAGCGTTTTAGATTGGAATAGGTATTTTTACCACCAATAATTCATGCAGTATTAAGAATTACCCAAGCAAGGAGCTCGATAATAGAATAAAAATGAGATGGTGCAGAGATCGCCCCTTGGCGCCAAATGCTACAACGTTCATCTGACTTCCGTGTTAAAATGGAACAGTCTGTACCCCCAGAAATGGTCAACTTCTGCTTACAAGGTATCAAGATAACAAACTTACCGTTTACGCTCCTCGTAGTACTCCTCAACAACCTCCTTTTGCACTACGCGCTCCACACCATCCTCCCCACGCTCCCACACAGGCTTCTTCACGACTCTCGTACGCGGAGCTGGCATCAAAGCAGGATACATCGGCAGGAACGGTGTCTTCTGCCCCGCAAGCTGATCACAGCTCTTTACCCGACTCGCCTCACTCAATAGCTCTTCCGAGATATTATCCGATCGCCTTCGAGGCCGCAGAGGATCCCCCTTGGTCGGCTTTCTCGAAGAACTTCTCGAGCCAGAGGGCGAGGTAGGTGTCGACATGGGCGTGAAGCCAAATTTGGAGGCGGGAAGAGAAGACGGGTATTGCGGCGGGTACAGTCTTGGAGCCGAGTCTGACATAGGTGAGATAGGAGACAGAGGCGTAAGTCCTATACGATCGGTTTTGGCACGTAGCATCGCGGGCCGGACAAGGAGCCCTTGAGCGGACACTGTGTCGATACCGTACAGACTTTGGGTAGGCGTGATGTCTTCAGACTTCAACGGGGTCTCTAAGGATATCGGACTAGATTCCTGAGGGTGGTGATGATCTAGGCTGGTTCCATGCAAGCTGGTATAGCTGTTTTTCCTTGAGCGAGCTGAACTGTCTCCTGAGCGAGTTCGGTGAAATGTCAAAGGGTATGCTGCATAAAGCGAAGCATTCACATCGCGTGCGGAAGTAGGAGAAGATGTGTGTGAATAGCTGAGAGGGCGGCGGTGACTTGCCGTTGCGGATAGAGGAGGTTGTTTCGTAGAGGAGCTAACCGCCGGAAGGTCTTCGCTTGAACTAGTTGTTGTCGCTGAATTTGCGCTCAGCTGACCAGCTGGCCACGAGGTCTTGTCGAGGTTTAGGGAGCTGCCCTGGTTTCTGTTTCGTCCATGTATTCGTAGCTGAGAAAAATAGCTCTCGTTTGTCAAGACATCCGCGTCGACGTCACTCTCGCTGCTAGATACCAAAAGGGGGCTCGACAGAGAGCTCGCAGAAGACGGACCAACCGAGAACATAGTCTCCAACGATAGCTGAAACCTTTCGGACAGTGTCTGGTCCTTTTCGCGACACGACTCGGAACAATAGAGTGCGGATGGTTCTTGTGAAATGACGGTGCGAGGCTTTGAGGGAGCCGCCAGACTCGTCACCTGGATATTCAAGAGGTCTACGCCAGTAGCTTTGGACGTTGGGGCAGTGGATTTGCTATTGGAACGGGTGTGATTTCCGGTATGACGACGAGAAATAGGTGGGCGAGCAGCTGCCAACTTAGGTTTTGGGGCAACATCGTTGGCAGCTTTTGTGGTGGTCTCGACGTCGGGAGCGGCAGGTATCGTTATCCTCTCAGGAGGTATAAGACGGTCTATTGCTTTAAGTAAGTCGATTGATTCAATATTCACAGACTGAAACGACGAACCGCAGACGGGGCACCAGTTAGTATCCATATCCATACTGCCAGCGGGGGGAGGTGGGGGAGTGAAGTGGAGCGAGCCGCGTCGAACTTAAAAAAGAGGTATGTCCTAAATGAGGAAATTGTTCTTTGAGTTTGGTCAGATGGTGCGGTGGAAGCTTAAGTCAGTTAAGACGCACCACTGCCGAAATGGTGTTCCTGGGCCAAGAGATGTGCTTTTTGCGAGGAGGAGAAAAGCGCCAATGTCTTGAGAACGAGCCGCAAACGGGAGGGGCTTGAGCCTTTAAGAGAATTGATAACGAAATCTATGGAGAAAAAATCGGTTAGCGCCGACACGGAATGCTTTGCGACGGGCATCAGAAAGTAGGAATATAGGGCGTTGTGGGTCGGGACAGGGAATACGATGTATGATCTACGAGGCTGTGGTCCCGAACTTGGCGGGGAAAGGCAAGTACCACACATGACACATCAGCCGTAGCAGGTGTCATTCGACCCCACATCCAGGCAAGGCGTGTTGGCCTCGTTGAGCGCATTACGCGAATTCAGCGATGCGGTCATACAATTAGAGCACCATAGCAGGAATATGGTCGGAGGATGGTGCTGAAAGCAGCGAGACTCGAGACAAGTCAAATGACTCACATGGCTCCAGTGCCTCGCACCGAACAAATACTTGCTGTTGCGCCTACAAAGCCGGAAAGATCCTGGCGTGAGGGGTGAATGTTGAGGTTGAGAGCGGGCAGTGGGAGATGATCAGAACTCTCAAGGCTCAGGCTCGGGGCCAGCGGATATTATGTTTTCGATCTCGGACCGATTGGCGCACGATCCTCCGGCCGGACTTAACCCTTCTTTGAGACTCGAGAATAGGCTCAACGAACGTTCGATTCCGTCCCGTGCTCGCATCCACATGCATATATATGGCGCCCAGCTCGCAAATTTTTTGTCTAGATCAAGACAGACAAATGGAAAAGGATAACCGCCGGGCCACCGCATGGTAATACGAATTCAAGTACCCGATATGCTCGCATAAGATCGCCTATGCTATCGCCCAGCGCGAGCCTCGCCCGACACCGGGATGTTCAGCGTGCGGTACGGTTGCCGAAGATCATAACTGATAGCCGATCTTATCCACAATTAAACGCGCGTTTTCGGCGGGGTAAATCCGATAGGCCTAGAGCTCATATGCGACGTGGTAGACATATGCGCCCAGCACACCATAAACTTTGTCTCTGGTGACAAAGGGAGGACAACTTGGCGCATCTGTTCGCCTTGAATTGGCGCTGCTCCACACAGATTTCATAGTCGAGGCCGTTCTCATGCGGATGTCGACTAGCGGTAACGGCTCACCAGGTGACAAGTTTATTTCCGGATGAGCGCACGCCTCGGGAACAACTCCCACCGTTGGGTTCAGCTCGTAGTCCTCATCCAAAACCTTACACGTATGTCGTTATCTCTTTGCGAGCCCGCCAGCTGCCGCAAACATGGTGCGCCTGTGGCTGAGCTCATGATGATCGGCGATTGCGGGAAAATCGCCATCAGCCACGCACTTCGTTTTGTCATTTGTAAGTAAAAGATGGCGAATCTACCGCTGAGCGGGCTCTTGTTTCCCTCGTATAGCAGTGTTCTCGAACTGACACGAAGTCCAGGAGCTGACTAGAACAATCCGCGCCGACGGAGTCTTGATATCGATTCAACCTTGATCTCCCTTCTGAATCAGTGCTATCGCGTTTCTCCTCTATCGTTTGGCAAGTTGGGCTAGCGTCGGCCCTTGTTTGGTCCGAGGTATTGTAAATTACGTATTGAACACCCTTAGGGGTAGCCAGCGCCCCTATACATCGCGTAAAATATGTGGAATATTTGACCAATCTGAAAACCAGAAAACAGTTTCAGCAATAGGGGTGAATCCCAAACCAGCCAAGGTGTACTAGTCTTATCTGTGGGTGCCGTACTGTTTATCAGAACCAGTCGTGTGAACGTCTTTTCCCCCGTGGGGTTGATGTTATACTCCAGTCGAGCTGGTTGTATGCGTACTGGTGCTCAAAATATCCGTGTTCTGGCATCCTTACAGGTCAGGCTGAAGATGGCTGTGCTATCAATTCAACTCATTGGTAGATGCCAGGAACAAACCTGACACGACAAAGTTCGTTGAATAGAATATGAATTCCGAGACTTCTATGGAATAGTTCTCGATTGTAAAATACCTACTACCCCTATGGCGACGCGTAGCCTAGTTCTAGACAGATCGTTCCGAGCGAACTCATGTAGACTGCTATTAGTATTGGTGATGCAAGCTTCCCTAGTGGTAGATGATGGATGTGAAGAGGTGCATTGGCAGAACATACCGAGAAAACATAGCCTGAACCATAGAAGACATGACATAATGCGGAGAACATGTGCGAAAACAGAAATATAATACACTATACAAAACTAAACTCTATGCGTCGAATCGTTCCATAAACCTATGCCTTTGTATCATGGTTTCCGTCCTTGTCCGTATGCTCAACCTTGCCCATATGCCACTTTCTCTTGGCACCCTTGACGCTCGCCTCGCACGCCCCACGCACCCATGAATCAATTTTCAGCTTGCCCATAGCATAAGCCTTCTCCCTCTCCCATCTTGACAGCTCTCGCTTCAGCTTCAGGACGCGTGCCTGGTCGAGCGGGTGACTATCGTCCCCGGCCCCGCCCGTAGCAGCCCCAAGCGCAGAAGATCGCGAGGTCCAGAATGTGCCGGGTACAGTGGGGAGTGGGGTAAGTGTTCGCAGAGAATTATCAGGGTTAGAATCCAAAGGCTTGTCGATCGTGTCGGCGTCGTTGCCCGGCGTGTGTTGTCGTCCTTCCCAGAATTCTATGGCACATCGTGGGTCAAACCCCGCACATGCCAAAATTCGGGCACTGACGAGATCGGCCTCTGAACAAGGCAAGAGATGCGTTAGTATTTAACATATCAACCGAACAGGAACTACAAGCGCACCAAATTCGAGTTTCCGGCTTTGGCATGTATTTCCGGACCGAGCGACGTCGTCTAACCCCACACGGGTGAAATTAGCCACAGCGTCATTAACAAATGGGCCAAGGACCATTGTGATCGGGAACAATATCACGCGAACGACGTCGGACATGATTCTATGCGGGGTCAGTTTGTACAGATGTCTCACAGCCGGATCTGACATACCCAATAACACTCGGAATGAAAATCGTTCCAGACGAAAGGGTTTCCAGATGATGACTCAGTAGCAAATGAGAAAGCTCGTGTGCGAGTAGAGTTGCGAGTTTATCCGTCTGTTCTGGTGTTGGCTGCGGTGGCTCATTTCTAGTGTCTGCGTTACCGTTACCCGATGAGAACGGGAGCAACTTTCCTAGCCAGGAGTCAGACTGTGGTACAGAGGAACGGTCAGGCGAAGGTGAAGGTATGTTGGATGCCCCGAGGACTTCGTTCAGGAACCCGCTGTACACTACAATGCCACCGCCACCATTCCCTCCGAATCCTGAGTACTCGTTAGTACGTGAATAATTAAAGTATTAGGAGCCACTCACCATAAGAGAGAGCATTGCTCTCTGGAAGGTCAACGAGCAAGAGCGAGTATGGGGGACCAAGCTGAGTGTGAGGCGAGTGGTGATGGCTATGTTCTCGACTGTTGCCGTCTATGCTAGGCGAGAGGGGTATTTCATGGAGAAGTTGAGCAAACCGCGGCCGTGGAATGAGCGGGTACTCGGGTGGCGGAGGAACAGGCCCATGTATTTCCCAGTCGGCCGCAGGCAATCCGTCAGCAACTTCACTGTGACCACCCCTAGCTTGTGGGTGGTCTCTCATCCAAGAGGCGTACCACTCCTTAGGGTTCTCTGCACGGGCTTGCAGTTTCGGAATGGCGGCTTCCAATCGCCGAAGAGTTTGTTCCACCCAGTTCCAGCGCCAATCTTCAGGAGGGATGACTCGAGGCATAACTCCATCAGGTGAGGCGGTGACGAGAATCTGAGCGACCGAGGTGTACCAGCCAGCTCCCTTCAGTTCCTCGGCAATTTCTTCCTCCTCTTCCGAAGATAACATGATCAGGCGCATCCTAAATGTTGGTGTCAGAAAAAGGCAACGACGCTGTATTATTTGAGTTGCAACATACCGGCCAGTCAACGGTGTCCGTTCCAAGCTTGCCAAAATAGTGCTCACGAAAAGCGTAACCGGTACCACCACAAGTACGCCAATCGCTACCCATAGTTTCCAGCGCGTCTGGAGTACCTTTTCGCGCTTGTGCGCATAATGCGGGTGGTCCACAGGTACCTTGCTCAAGAACTTTGACACCCACTTGAGTTTAAGGAACAGGACAGGAAGAAGCGACATGGTGACCCGGCCGGCGGTCTGAGCAAATGCAAGAGCTGTGGACGACTAGGGCAGAGTCAGCGTGAGTTTTTGCGGATATGACGAGATACCAACCTTCAAGAATGTTGCTAGCCATATGAAGTGCAGTCCTTGGCTAGGGCGTGATACATGGAAAAGAGCTGCCCTCACCTGCGCATGTCCAAGCCTCGGTGAGTCGATTTCCAAGACGAAAAGCATGGTTGAGTACTTACCTGGAGTGCTATTGGCCCTGCTCGAGAGATTTGTTGGGGCCGAGGTGCCCGGCGGTCATGAAATAATAGTGATGGAGTCCCAAGCCCAACGATGCTAGTTGACTGAACAGAGCGAGGTAGAGGTTTTCGCGTAGTTTGTTTGAAGCCCTCCTGTATAATCCTAGTGCGAACCCCAGCAAAGAAACCGCCAAATTTGGCCAAACTAGATGTTGATACCGTAGGGAGGGGGTCTCGGCGAACTTGCGTATGTGCAGTACGTACTCTCGGCACAAATCCAACGTTCTGAGTAAGAGGGAAGCGCCGCCGTATGAGGCTCGACATCATTCATGTCTGCCCCAAGGTCAAGGCTGAGTACAAGATTCGCAAATCATGTAGCGCCGGCCGCGTTGCGTGTACACTTCTTATCCAGGGTCTGAGGCCCGAAGGGTGATCGGCTGCACATGGAGACACGTGTCTGGCTTTGTATTTATAGTTTACAGAAAGCAGGAAATAATACTACATCATTACAAGAGATATTCAATCAAGCAGGGTGGGCAGCCGACTCGGAGATGAACGTTGCTTCATTGTAGAACGTGCCCTCCACCGTCGTTGAGCCGCCAGGGATGATCGACTCGGGGCCGGTCAGAGAGAGTGTGCCAGGATTCAGCCACTAGACAAGGGGGTTAAGTATGACGTGTAAATTAACAATGGCACGAACTCACCTGATAAATATAAGGCTTAGTGCCTGCGACATAGTTCACCACCATCTTTAACGCATACGGGATCTCGGCTAGGACGTCCACCTTTTGGACCAACCCCTGTGGAGCCTCTGGCGTTCCCAAATTCGCCTCCAGCTCTGCCTTGACAACGTCACCCGGCCCTCCAGTTAGCGCGGGCCCCTTCCACGTGTAGCGGATTCGGATGGGTTGCCTGTATCCAGTCTCTGGATCCATGACCGGAGCTAGATGGGCCGCACGGCTCTGGACGGCTGCATCGATGACAGGCGGCTCATCGGGCCAAATCGTCTCTCCAGACACACACACCAATTTGCCTCCAACCACCACACCACCAACGCTAACCGTCACACCACCAGACCCAACGCCATGGCGCCCATACTGATCGATTGTTGAAAAGTCCATCTGAACAGCGCTCACGCCATCCTTGCTTTGGAAATCAGCAAAGTTCCACCGAGCGGCAACGAGATTCGGGCGCATTCCCTGGATGGCATGCACGAACATTCCGATACCGTTCGCCTCGATTGCTTGGCCGTTCTTGATGATATGGCCCGTACATTGCGTGCGCGGCCAGAAACGGTGGACGACATAACCGTCAGGTTTGGCAGGGTCAACCCCAAAGTGGGACTCTCCGCGTCCCACTTTGAATCCCGCGGCAGACACAGGGCGTGAGACTTTCATTATAATCGAAAGATCGGTCCCAAGGTTGGCATTGATATCATACTGCTCGGCAAGCTCTCCAGTGCCAGGCCCGTACGTCACACTGAACTGGTCCGCCTTCGATGAACGTTTATCCTTGCCGGGAGGAGGAGTAACAAAGCCGGTTACGTTGATCGACTTCCAGGTCTGCTCCTTAGTCTTCGGGTTGTAGATTTTGCACGTAAATTGGATAGTTGGATACCACATCCTACGATCGAATATCAATGAATAAATGGCTTGAATTAAGGTTGGGCAAGGGTTTCTCGGCGCCCCGAAGCTCAGACACTCACCCGACAGCGGAATGGATGATTTGACACATAATAAACGTGCCATCTTCCAAGAACTGGTACCATATCTGGGTCTCAGTCACGAACCCTCCCGCACAGGTCCATTCGGTGTCTTTGGGTGTAAGCTGTCCAAACAGCTCGTTTGGAGCTGTCTTGGAGGTTACAGGATGGAAGTTGGGTGCCTTGGGGTCTACAGCTCTAAAGGCTACGCTATCAGGAATCGATCGACTTTATTTTAGTGTATCTTACTTACGTGAAAAGGTTGGAGAACATGGTCGGTGGTGGTGGGAGACTGAAGCTTGCTCGCAAGGAAAGGTGAGGACAGATGAAGAGAGATGGGAGCGTGCGAAAAAGAAGATGCACGTGATTGTACGTAAGCCCCAGGCCAGAGCCTTTAGGCTCCAGCTCTTGAGCACTTACACACTCAAGTAGTTATATCGTACTATGATAGCCCCAGCTAGTTCATGACAACCATATTTATTGGCTAATTCGGTTGATCTCAGTATAGGTGCAGCAAGAGGAGCCCAGAAAAACACACAGCCGAGTAGCAAAGTATTCATACAAACCGTGCAAAATCACATTCAGAGGTAAACCGCAAATATAGAGAACAGAGTACAAGAAATACGTACACAAAGAGCCAAGGGATTTCTTATCACTGGTGCTGATAATACACCTGCTGGTCCCCGTCAAGGTTATGGTACGCCGCATTAAAGTTTGGATCGTAAGGCAGCGGCAACATATGGGGATTCGCTGCAAACTGACTCCCCGATGGCATCCCCATTAGAGGCTGTTGATGTAGCTCGTGAAGTTCTGGATACTGTAGCGGTGGCACTTGAGCGGGTAGCGAATATCCGAGTCCTGAGTTCGGGTCTTGTTGAGCGATAAAGTCGCGGAACATTTGTGGAAGGATTTGGCTGGGAGAATTCGCATGGTAGGCACTTTGGCCAGCATAAGGATTATCGGGTAGTGAAGTCTGGTGATTCAACGGCGACGAAGTTGCACTTGATGCCTGGGGATAGCCAAGCTCAAGAGCTGAGTTGGTGCTAAACGAAGAACGCATCAATTTTCGTCAGAATATTGTGTTAATTCTTATACGCACTCTTCGCCATTTAAAGCTCCAGTCTGCTCTCGTAATAGGTGCTCAAGATGGGATGCAGAGATATTGGCGCACTCCCAGGTCTGAGACGCAGCACGTAACGCATAGATACATTTTCGGGTAGCATCGTGTGCGTCCATGCGTTTTTTGACCGCTAGCCCAGATAATGTAGCAGCCTGGACGAGAAAAGTGGCGCCAGCCATAAAAATGGTCTAAAGATGGATGTTTAGCAATAATTACAAGAGCCACCGGATTTGACCAGGATTCTCTTACCTGGAGCATGCCCAAAGGAAAGTATTTCATCCCATGACATTGGTCGAATAAAGTAACCAGCTGAACAATTTTTGTTGCACCACGGTCACAGAATTTGACAGATAGATCCATGAACGACGTTGGGGGCTGCTCTGTAGACGCATGAGATGCATGTCGCTGGGTTCGGGCATAGAATGGTCGATGTAAAAGAATAAGCAGCCACCAATACGTGATATTCAGAACGATGACGTGTGGCGTCGGTCGCGCACTTGATCGAGACGATACCAATAAATCTTCGGGGAGAGTATTATACCATGTTTCAAGTAGCAAACTAAAGCACTGCATGTGAAGATGATCATGGTTTGACCTAAAAGGCAGACTTACTGGATTTGCGAGACACTATCTTTCTCTGTGACCCTCCAATTTTGTCGTCCTTGAGAGTATCTGTACGTTAATCGCATACTCTCAGCGCCCGAGCCTTGCAGAACGATACAGAGCTACCTACACTGCATCCATGATACGAAGCGCAATAAGCATCAGCCTGCACGTTTCAAAAAATACTAGAGTGGCATTGTTTGGCTGATGTTTCTCCGCCTCCATTAGGTGGTGCGGCTCGCCTGCCCAAGGCAGTTGGTCCAATTTGGGGTCGACAACGGGCAAACTGACGTTGAGGTGAGGAAGAGGTATCTCGTAATCTCTTCCGTAGTCCAAAGACTTATGTGATTTATGAGGACAAGTGGTGATAGAAAAAGCGGTCACCTCACCGTGATCTTATCTGAAAATCCAATCAGCAACTAGCAAGCGTGTATCGTTTCGCGACGCACCTTGACAAAATGTCGTCCAAAATTGCCAATCTCGATGAACCAGCTCGGTCTGGGCGATCAGCCTCTTGTCAACCCACGAGTGGCCATCAATGCATAAACCAACTAGAAATAAATTGAATCGAGGTGAACAATCTAGGATAGATTTGTCTTACGGGCACGAGTCATTCGACAGCTCATACCTATTCATTTTATGTTATTACAACTCTTAACTGAGTAATGTATCAACTCACCAGCGAATAGGTACGCTACCCCCCGCTCCCCACATGATGCGTGGTAGTCGGATATGAATCCCAATGCTTGAACTGCCGTCAACGTTGGCCGTTCACATTCGCTCTCCAAATATTGTTTAGCACCAGAGGCAAATTTATTGCGAGTCTCTTTCGATCTAATGAGTGGGTCATCTGAAAAAGCTGCGGCTACGGACATGATTGCACAGTGAAGAAAGGCCGAATAGTTGAGTGCGCGGGGAGATTGAGATGCTACCAGTTGCGCGTGATCGGGCACAAGGAGAACTAGCATATCTCGAAAGAATAGCTCGCGGATGACGCTACGTAGCCAAGGGGCATAAAAGTTGAAGAAACGGTCGAGGAGTGTATCATGTTCAAACCGAGTGAGTTCAATATTTCCGAGCTTGGGAAGATACCGGTCCCATTGGCATATTTCGGAGAGTTGGATATCGCGCGGTTGCATGTGGAGGGGAACAGAATGGTCGGTATAGAATGTGAATTGGTACGTTAGTTCCGATCCTGGAGTTGTGTGTTCTTCCTGCTCGGCCTTGTCAGCCGGAAACGTCGACCACATCGAAGTAGGTCCGCTTGCGGTAATGTTTCCTTCGTGCACCTAAAAGCACCTGGTCAGTGTAGTTGTTATAATAAATGAAATAAGGAACAGACCATCAGCAAAGACTTATTTGGGTTATCATCTTCAACTTTTATCTTCGACGATGGCGTCTGCTCGGGGTTACTGGAATTGGTAGAGGGAGCAAGGCTTGCACGTTGACCGGATCCTTCAGATCCTTGAAATCGAACCTGGCTGAGCTCTGTCTCGAGTTCACGTATACGAACACGCAAGCTCTCTACAAGCTGCTTTGTCGCAGGCCGACGAGCATCTTCTTCTTGGCTCCATGTACACTGCAAATAGCACATCAGACTCTATGACGAAAAATCGTCAGATGAGCGCGCCGATCACCTCATGTCCCTGATAAGACCGAACGTCAGTTGTATGTAGGGGGAGATGATACAGAGCACTTGCATAAAACGAACAAGTCCCGCAGACTGGGTGGACGCCATCGCATCTACACCTTCTCCGACGGCATCCGTTGCAGGCTTTGGTGGCGTGGTGTCCTCGGCGCTTGGTGGGAACAGAACTACTGGCCATGCTTCAGCAATAGGCTGCAGGAGTTCGAAGAGAAAGGTCGGTGGCGGTTGTTTGGGATTTGTTAGTGAAGCTTTGTCTACTTACTCTCTCGGTTTTTGTACGGGCATGAATGTCGTCGGCTCCAGGGCGTGCAGAAACTGAGGACTCGGCGTGGGGCTGGATTATGTCGGAGTAGAAAATACCAAAACGAGGAAGGATTGTTATCTTACCGCCGGTAGAGCGGGTCAGCTGACGATGGTGGTGACCATCACAGGCTCCACCATGTCCGTAATTATCCGTCGAACCGTACTGTCACTGTCACGGGATGAAAAGGCACGCTCGAGCTATCGAGATAACTACAAATAAAAGTATAAACGTGCAATAAAGCAAGCAACTTAGCCCTCACATATAGTACCAAAAGTGTCCCTATTGATCCCGGTACGGCGAGGCCTCGTGATCAATCTTTGAGACAACTCAGTTCTCACCAACAACGACAAGAGAAGGGCCACTTCAAGCGAGCGGAATCTTAGCTCAGTGGAATTTATATGGAGCTTGAAAACATAGTACGCCACCCGCTCCAGTGACGAGCATTTTCCGGCGTGACATGGGGGCAAAGGTGCTGATCTTATCTCGCTCCACTAATCGCGTGATAGATTTAGCGAACTCTGTCATGGAGGGTATTGCTGATGTCAGCAACGAAGATCCAATTTGTCAAGCCGCCACCCACATTCTGGCCGCTCCTCAGCCGCGGCTACTGTATATAAATGCCGCTTTTAGGCTTTGCCAAAACTATGTTCTAGAACTTAGAAGCCTGGTGGAGGCCACGTAAGGTGCGATCTCTATCTTTTTGAGTCAGGAATGACGCATAGATATGGCGGATTTCAGCGGACCACCGATCGAGAGTTTTTCTGATTAATGCACTCGCGCCGACGTCAGGTCTGCTCTTCGACAGCAGCTATGATGTTTCGGTGACATCAGCGGCGCCTCTGACCCTCGGACAGCTGAAAGCTTGAGCGGTCAATTTAAGCAGGCGCACTAGCCACTTAGGCTCTCAGCAATCACCCAGCCTCCCCGATTAAACCCAGTTTTTCAAACAACTACTAAACCATGTCCAGCGATACTCAATTCAAGGGCTACGCCATCACTGACAAGAATAAATGGGTGAGTCTCCTACTTCCGGTTACGTCGGCAGTTCCTCACCCGGTCAGCTTTAGAGTGATCTTAAAGTCACCGATATCACGCCCAAGAAGTGGGAGGAAGAAGATATCGACATTGCCATCACCCACTGTGGGTACGTAGACTAGGTCTATTTGTGTGTACACGTACTGAGGCCTGCTCTAAAGTGTCTGTGGATCTGACATCCACACTCTCACCAACGGATGGGGCAACCTCGAGCATTTGCCACTCGTCGTCGGGTGAGTGTTGAGCTAAGCTCTGGTACCAACGTAGACTAACTCAATCGAATATGAAAGTCATGAAATCGTCGGCAAGGCGGTCCGTGTTGGGTCCGTAGCAGCTCAGAAGACCGGCTTCAAGGTCGGTGACCGCGTTGGAGTCGGCGCTCACATCGGAAGTTGCGGTGAATGCCGCGCTTGCAAGACGGACAATGAAAACTACTGCCCCAAGGGCCTCGACACTTATGTGAGAAACATATACCCTAACCTGCTATATGTGCTGATGCTCAGATGTTGTAGAACTCGCCCTACCCGGATGGTACTATCACGCAGGGCGGATTCAGTACTGCGATCCGTGCTAACCATCGTTTTGTGTTCCCCGTCCCCGAGAAGATCAAGTCCGAGCACGCTGCCAGTATGATGGTCAGTTTTAGCATTCAGTTATCACCAAGCTTAATATATTTATAACATATTAATAGTGCGCTGGTCTGACTGTATTCTCGCCTCTCGTTCGTAATGGTTGCGGGCCTGGAAAGAAGGTCGGAATTGTGGGTCTCGGTGGTCTGGTGAGTAACCACTACTCGAACCAAGGCATCCGTGTGCTTATCTTATGTATATAGGGCCACTATGGTGTCATGTTTGCGAAAGCTCTTGGTGCCGAGGTCTACGTTCTTTCGCACAGCGACCACAAGGAGGCCGACGCGAAGAAGCTTGGAGCTGACCACTTTGTCGTCACCACGAAACAGGTGCGTATATTTGAGAATATATCAAGGTTCTATCCTAACAGAATCATGTTTTAGGATAACATGGAGCATCTTCAGCACTCGCTCGATATTATAGTCTCGACCGTAGACGTAACTGAGGGATACCCTCTCAAGGATTTCTTGTCGTATGTATCCATCACGAACAATGGCATACTCTTGTCGACTAACATTTCTGGCCCAGCCTCCTTTTCGTCAATGGTATATTCATAAACGTCGGCATCCCTGATTCT